>JABUQX010064774.1:50000-52500 GCA_015478945.1 Trachelipus rathkii
CCAGCAAACTGAGAACGTAAGTGCCGA
The DNA here is from genome assembly GCA_015478945.1 of Trachelipus rathkii. NCBI lineage: Eukaryota > Metazoa > Arthropoda > Malacostraca > Isopoda > Trachelipodidae > Trachelipus > Trachelipus rathkii. Next base: position 50,028 of record JABUQX010064774.1, read on the forward strand.
CAAAGACCTCATTATTCAAACTGTAGAAGATATTGATGTATCGAAAGGGTCAGAATCCGAAGGAACGGAAAGTGCCCTTAATGTTAATGTTGCTGCACCAGCAGAAATATCTCACGCAGAAGGCGAATTGATACAGGATCTCATACAAGATAGAACAGAGTTCAAAGATAAACTGAAACAAGATGTTTCTTTACAAAGAATTTGGCGTACAGTCGAGAGAAGTGAAGGGAGATATTTATTAATTAAGGATTCGTTACTAAAGGAAATATTAGAAAACCAAGTTGAGAGTGCTCCTTGGTTGTCCCAAAAGAGGATAAGAATAAAGACTTGAGCGTTGCTCATGTGAAGATTTTTGAAGGACTCCAGTGTGAGTTAACATTAGAAGATATAGCCATCGAGTAACCTGTTGTGAAACCCCATGAAAGTATTTTAAAAGATTAAATACAAAAAAAATAAACCTGACATGTGGGAAACTTAACTTTCCCACATGTCAGATGTTTAAAAGGATTAAATAAAAAATGATGATCTAGTATGTAATCAAAAACTTTTATTTTTCTAACTAATTATAAAATGATGTACAAATTAAAAATCTATTTCTAAAATATATATATAAATCTTTTCTCAACATCTTCTCGTTGTGAATTCATGGCGCAGTGTTAACGCGAAGGTTTTTTTCTCATTCCCTCTTTCAGTCTCACACCGCATGGGTTCTTGCTTCGACTGAAAGAGAATTTTAAAAATGTTTGTCATAAAAATTCTATTTTCTTTTTATTGTTCGAAGAAAACGAGTACATGAGAGATTTTTGCTAGGGTAACTGTTCTGGTAGCGAAGCGAGCAAAAAAGAAGACTGGAAAGGCGTCTTCCATGGCATCTCCGAGTGAAATGACAGGGTGGTCTGGTAGCCCCTTTGCGACATAGATGTGGATCTACCGAGTGAATGACAGGGTGTCTGGTGCAACCCTTTGGAGCAATGAAAGGGGGAGGTCTCATAGACCCTTCGAACGAAATGAGAAGGAATGTTCCCGTAGCCAGTTCGAGCGAACCGCCGACCGCCGACTGCAGCGCTGCGGTGGCACAAGAATAAAACGGTGCTTACTTTCCGAATGAGAGGGGTGTTCCCATAGCCCCGTTTTACATACTACTAATATATATATATATATATATATATATTATATATATATACCAAAAAAAATAAATGTAATATATATAAATATATATATATATATATATATATATAAATATAAAATATAAAATAATATATATAATATAAATAATAATATAATTATATATAATCCATATAATTATACTATATATATATATATATAATATAAATCTTATTTAATACTATATATATACATATATACAATATATATATATATATAGTATAGAGAGAGAGAGAGAGAGAGAGAGGATTGAAAGAGATATATATTAAAAAGCTGTGAGAAGAGAGAGAAGAGAGAAGAAGAGAGAGAGAGAGAGAGAGAGAGATTCAACAGGGTTTGTGATTTTCTTCCTTTGGAACTTAAAAAAGTCATTTCTCTATTCATTGTCATCTTAGTGTTCTGCAATTCAAATTTAATTAGAAACTTTCTTTGGTAAATACGTTACAATAAAATTGTTGATCAGTGGGATATGAAAAAAAAAAATTCAACGCAAAATTCAATCTGACCAAAATGCATTACAAGTGTTTCAAAATTAAATTCTCAGAGAAAGAGGGTACCGTTCTTGCCGAAGGTACGAAGTGAAAGAAGAGGATTTAAAGTTAAAAGAGTTAGAAGGCGAATAGAGAAACCCAAATGCGGGAAGGGTTTACCAATGTAAAGAAAAGAGTAAAAGTTACCAAAAATCTATTATGTTTAAAAAATTTCCAAAGCTATCAGTGATATGGTTATTGGGTTTCAATAAACAGCTCTTTTTGCTCTAGATTGAAAAATGGTGGACGAGTTTTTCAACCGTTCTTGAAAACTGAGAGAATAAAATTGGCAGTTGGCGTATGTCAACATTCAGTGAACTATAAGAAAATTATGATATTTCATAAAGATGATGTGAGGATTTGTTTTGTTTTATGAGTGCAGATTGTCAAAGAATTTGTAATTGGCGGTGGATTTTGGTGATAAATGATGAAAAATAGGGATAATAGATAAAATATTTGTTGATTGGTAAGATAATTTAAGCAATACCTTGGAACACTTAGGAGAGACTCCTAATGGAAATCATAAGAATAAACACAACATCATTGCTCACATAGCGTAACATCTGCCTTTGCCGGAAAATTGCGAATGGAAACAGTTGGTGGAAGCAGAAAGTGTTTACTATGTAAATTATCAAAAACCTGAGTTTCATTGAGAATATGAATAGGGTGTGGAAGTAGATATGTGGTATTCACTTAAGAAATATTCGAATCGAGATAGCAAACTTTGTGAAAATAATGAAGTAAAATGGCTGTACAAGTGCAATACGGGAGAATTTTGG
>JABUQX010064774.1:57500-88002 GCA_015478945.1 Trachelipus rathkii
GATGATTTAAATAGTGTTGAAAAAGGATAGATTAAGTACAATCATTAAAAGTTACAAAAAGCTTAATTCTCAAGATTGGGACAAATCAATGCTTCATTAGACATTGAGAAATATTCATACCAAATTCCTATTGAAAGCTATTTTTCTTATACATAGTAATAAAAATCTCTTTTTCAGGTATCAAATAAGTGATAGAGCTGGTGCAGCTATTGCTTCTGCTTCCTATGGTAGATTTTGGAGTTTATCACCAAAGACCAAAATGCAGCATGTTATTGACAAGTAAAGTATTTCTATCATACAAATTACTTCCTTTCGTATCATAATTTAGTTATAATATATAATAATAAATTGCTTTAACACAACAATATCTTTCAGAAATAAATTAATAAATTAATAAATAAGTTTTCTGGAGCCATTGGCTCACAGCTGAATGGCAATGTTTCCAATTGGGGGTTGCTAAGTTAGGCCAATTCCAAATCCAAATTTGTCATACTAGACAATAAAGTCATTGAATAACTTCATCGACTGACCGTACTATGCTTATCGCATCTGTTGTGGTGTAATCACAGGGAACATAGATGAGTCTTTTTAGAAGTTGGACCTATGAACCATTCTCGTTGGCTAAGCATTAGATGCAGAATTTTGGGCGGTATTATCGACAATTTTCAAACCTTAATACTTAAAAATTCTAATAAAGACTTGAGTTTCCAAAAAGGGTGGAAAAAATTTATGTTTTTTGGATACAGCTCACTATGAATATTATAACTCATTAATAAATTATTAACTCAGACAGTTACCTACAAAAATCTTTTAAATAAATGGATATCACACCCAGACAGAATCAATAAAATTCCTGATTCAAATGCTAGGATAAATTTGTTATAATAATATAAATTATAAGATAAATTAATACAGTTATTTGCTCACATTACGGTGAAAATAATTCTCTAATTGGTAATAATGTTAGCCGATACTAAAGATAAAGTAGTCTAGAAAAGGAAGCGGTTTAATAAATTAGTTTTGCACATTTCAATAAGAGTATTCAATATGAAGACTTTTCAATGTAGGTATGAAGATAGAGATGATTATTTGAAAGGGAGAAATACTTGAAAAAGTTGCATACGTATTATGAAAAATGAAGTAAATGAGTTATAGTGAAAGTAAATTATTCACTACAATGAATATATAATATAAGATGCAAGAGGTTTTTTATAAGCCCTATAAGAATTAATTTCAATAAAGCTGTAGCTATTATTAAAAATGTATACCAATTTTCCCAATGACACACATTCCATCCAGGTTCATGAGAACTAAGAGAATTGAAGATAGATAAATTAATATACTTTGTAATTTATCGAAAACCACTATAGGGTTAAGACATTGAAGTCTCCACAGCCAAAATGATTGAAGAAAATGTGAAAACTATGTTATCTGAAAAATAGACATCATGTAAGTTAATGGATATGATCGCAAGAGATTGAGATAGAAAACTTATTACGAAACAAATAATTAAAGTCCAAGGATAAATATAATTAAAATTCAAATACTAAAAAAGTGATTTTAAATTTTTAATGTTTTATTAAATTTATTATCTATTAATATATATATTATATAATATAACTACAACGTAGGGCTATACTACAAAATATGTATAATAGGAATTTTATAATATCTTGATATGTAAAATATTTTGAGCATAAGGGGTTAATATATAATTAAGTATCACGTTGTTCATTATAATTATTTTCTAGGAATTGGAGAGTTAGCTACTGATGAAGGGGTTCAGCCATGCGGGTCGAGCTACTTACTAAGAAATATTTTTCCAAGCACATAATACAAGAGCAATATAAAATTCGTACAGATTAGATTATGTTGTGGCGCAATAAGAAACCTCCTACTACTAATTATATCGAAGCTTAGGGTATATTTGCTAGAGAGAGCATATAAGAGGATTATTATTATTATTTTCTATGGCTGAGAAACTGCTTACTATGTACATTTTATCAGCTATTATAAACCTTTTCCTCGAGATATGGTGGACCGTATTAAATTGCAAAGTTCTGTCATAGGATCCTTAATCCTCTGACTTAGAGGGCTATTATCCCGTCATTTTATTCTGATATAATAGTCTTGTCATATTTCTTAGAGCGGAACTTCACTGATAAAAGATGATCAAAATAGTCCTTCCAATCTCAAGATTGCTTTGGAAGGAAGCAAGCCTGTAGACACGCCAGAAATAAAAATTGTTCCTGTGTATAAAACAGCGAGCTAAACTAGAGAACCCTAGGTCTAATTTTTTAAGTGAATTGCCTCATTTTCATAAACTAGGCACAGACTTCATGACAATTTCTATGAAGCCAGTGTATTAGATACAAGAGGATCAAATCTTTTTCTGATTATAAAAACAGTTATGCAGCGTGAGTGTCTACACCGCTATTGTCATTCAGATTGTACTATTACCTGGACCAATATTTTTATGGTGCTTAATAATTATTGGAATTTAACACTTCATTAATATACCGGCGAATTGTTCCAGTAAAAATTATAGACTAGGCCTAAGTGTAAAATAACAAGATTATCAGCGAATAAATATAATATAAATAATACAGGAAGATGACATCCAGAGTCTCATTATGCTAATACGACTCAAATCTATATTAATAATAAATTAATATAAATTATAAAAAAAAAAAAAATAATACACTATATATAGAAAGTAAAAAATAAATAAAACTATAAAACGTGAGTTTTTAAGACTTTGGATGTATCGATCATTAAAATTATTGAAACCAACGAATAAATATATAGATATATATTAATTCAATTAATTTTATTACTTATTATTTATATATAATAAATAAAATAGTTCACAGCTCAGGGGCGTATGCCTTTATATTTACAATGAGGAGTGAATTTATCACCTAGGTAATTTGCCAACTAAAATCCGGACTAGGGATCGAAACCTACACGGTGACCCTTACTGAGTATAATTTAGACACTACTTAATATAGTGATTATCTATACGATTAGAAAATAGTATATACTTATATTTATTTAAAACACCATTATATTAATGACACATAATAAAATAGATTAAAATTAATATGTACAAATAGTATTATTTTTACACGACTTTCTTTATATTACAAGGAAGGTAGACTGTGAAAAATTTTATGTGAAGGGGAAAAGAGTGATAAGACAGTAAAAGCCCCTAGAATCCTATACACCTTATTTACAAAAGGAAAGCTAATTGTTATATAAGATTATTAATAAAATTCTTGCTAACCTCTTAATGTAGCGAGTAAAAATCTTGCACCTCTTAATTAGCGAGTTCGAACTGTCAAAACAGACTACTTTTATTGACAACAACAAATAGACAACACAGACCAAATAATGATAAACCGATTTTATATATAAAAAAAGAAGAAAAAAAATTGTGTTTGTATTGCAAAGTAATAAAGGGGGAATTATTATGCATTACCTTTGGACAAATTATATGAGTGCTTTTGCAAGAAAATGACAAAGTATGGACAGAAAGCACATTTCTATCACATTGCGCCAGTTTTCAAATCCTGAAGTAGTTTGAAATCATGGGGGAAAATTAATATTGAATTGAAATCTCCAAATTCAAACTTTCATCTTTCCCAACAAGACTCAAATTGAAGATTCAGTTTCAAATTTCCAGCTTACCTCTAATGCAAATGTTTGTTTTGAATGTCTCGACAAAATTACCTATCATGAAGTCATAAACAGGTTAAAATACTACTTTTATAATAATGTGAAGTTGCGTGCTGATTGAAAAATAAATGACTTTTTAATAATACATTAAATCTTCTTCTGAGTTCGATTACAATTACCACCTTGTAATTCAGTGGTAATATAACAGTATCTGGCTCCGGCTGGATATCCTAACTTTTCAAAAAGTGACGGCTGTGACCAGATATTTTTGATATTTGGCTTCCGGCCAGCAGGATCTTTCGATAAGGAATTGAAACTTTCTTTTCTTAAAATTATATAGATAATCTATTTATTTGCTTTAGAAATATTCTGCTTTAATTTTGTATATAACTGGAAAAAATAATGGTATATTCTGTACATATGTAGTGGAAGTATGACTAAGATTTTTCTTAATTTTTTCCAAAGTTCTTTTAGTAAATTTTATATTTTTAATATTTAAACTGCGTGTGCTATTGATATTTATACATCTTTTATTATTTATGAATTTGATTGCACCAATGAGTATTTTATGATTATGCTAGAAATTTTTTTTTTTAAACGGGATGTGATTTACTATGTATAAAGTATACAAAATATTATGATGGGATGTGATTTTACTATGTATAAAGTATACAAAATATATTTGATGGGCAATCATATATATGTAGGTGTTGCCAACTTGGTTGAGCATAGTAGAAGTGTACCGGCTCCAGGAACCGCTGCCGGTTCCAGACGGATTATGCTATTTTTTTTTTTAAGATCCGGTTTGGACTGGATCGTACCGGAACTTTTTCTTGCGATTATTATCTATTTAAATGACATTTCATAATTGTTAATGGACTCATTCATTATATGTATTTATATACTGTACAAACTATATTCTTTCTATATCGAAATGAGAGGCGGTTAAATATCTAGTTTGACACAGTCAAAGATATTTTCAATAATTATTTATTGAATATTTTAAAATATGCACGAAAAAAAAAATCTAATTGTATGTTCGAATATTATGCTACAAAAACACCAGCTGTTCTTCATATGTTTATATGTAATTCGTGATCTTTTAACTTCAAATACATTGCTTGTTTCAAGGTCTCTCTGAGTATATTGATGAAGCAGAAACTGAAACCACTCTTCTTGCCATAAATGTAATATATGGAAATGTTTCTTCTTCGTCGTTACACTACCACTGCAAAAGTTTTTCTTCTCTAACCTTTGGAGAAATTGATTAATTCTTTTAGATAACTTTCCTATTCTATTTTAGATAACTTTCCTATTCTTTAATTAGATCTTTTGTTGATTTTGGTATTTCCATTTATATTTTTTTCTTTTTTTTGATTTCTTTCTCATATTTTTTACTCTCTTCTTTCATGCTATAGCAGATCTTAGATCAGTTGAATGTGTTAACGTTGATGGTATTGTGGATTCCCCCTCAAGGTTTTCACTTGGGGAATAATTTGTTAAGGTCAAGGTCTCAAGGATGATGGCTGTTATACATTCTTCAAAGCACACATCAATACTTTAAAGTTGTATTTATTGTAATTTTTCATTTCATCTTTACCCTCTATCAGAATCCTTTAACAGCATCAGAAAAAAATATTCGTCTTATATCGTGGATCAACAATAGTAACTCCATGAACATTACTTTCATACTCGCATATATTAATCTACCTTCAATCACTGCTCTCCATAAGATAATTTTTTTATCTCAGATAAACTTATTCTTAGTTCCATGCTTCTCCATTTGTGTTTGTAATACTCCACCATTCGTCATTTACTAAATATTTTACGACATAAGTTATTACAGAAGATAACATTAATATTTAGATTCGCTTCTTCCATTTGTGTATCGAACTACATGCTGAAAAAATACACAGAAATTTCTCAAGTAACAGCGAGTTGTTTTACAGTTACGACAGGAAATTATTCAGAAATAGTAGTTAGTATGTAGTTGATGCTGTCAGAACCTCGTCTTAAGAAATTTTTATTTTCATATTCTACGTAGATAAGGTGATTATTTCTTTATTTATTTATTAATTCGATGTTTATAAATTAATTATTAAATATATATAATAAATAAGGTTATATATCTATATTAATTTATATTGATAAATAATATTATAATAATATAATTTCATAAACTTCAATGTTATAACAAAGTTGAGAGAGGTCTTTTATACTGAGTTAAATATTATTATTACTATATATCTCTATTTATATATCTCTTATATTTATATATATTACTTATTCTATATTATCATTTAGTAAATTTATTTTATCTTTATATATTATTTAGATAATCTTAGTTATTTTATCCTTAGTTTTTTTATATATTCATTATTTATATATTTTATATATTTTATTTATATATATATATTATTATTATCTCTTATATTATATTACTCTGTGTACTTGGAATGTATATATATATCTATAATCTATTTTTTTCTTACTATATATATTATTAATTTCTATATTTATTATATATATATAATATATATATTAATAATATTAATATTTTAATATATATTATATTTATATTTTATTAATATATAATATATTTATTATTTATATATTATTTTTATTATTATATATATATATAATATTTTATTATATATATTATTGATGCTCAGGATCTCGGTTCGGTTCCTATTTTAATTTGGATCCTTGTATCTTCAAGAAGTAATACCTAGATTAGATAGCTTAGTGCTTAAAATTAAACTAATTAGTAGTGTATGGTAGTTTCATTTTTTAATCATTCGTATTTATATTATGAAAAAATTATGCTTTACCGCAATCGATCAATATCTTGAATAATTTGTTGAATGTGTAATTTAAAGAAGTTAGTAGTTTAAAGTTAGTTGGATATGCGCTGCGCGCAACTACACTACACACACAACATCACACATCACACATCACACTACTCACCACATAACACACACACACATCTCACACACACACACACACACACACACTCCTTCACACACACACACACAGAAATCAAAACTACACACACTATATATATATATATATTTATTTATGCTATAGTATAATATTTATTTATTTTATTATATATATATTATATTTATATATATATATTATTATATATATATTATTTATCTTAATTAATTATAATATATATATTATCTTATTTTCTATATATTATTTATATTTACACTATATATTGATTATTATCAAAAGTAATTACAGATTTATCTCCAGCTTGAGTAAAGAGTGATAAGTTGTTGGTTTTCTTGAATTTGCTGTGAGGATACTATACTCAATTATTATCTTTCTTGTGTTCGATCACTCTCATTTTAATACCTTAATTACAATGGTTATTTCTCTTTAATTTTTGTTTCGTTTGTTGAACTCTTTTCGAGGTTTTAATTATGTATAATGAACTGACAGACGTAAATCATATGCAAAATGTAGATATGTGTGTGATATTTTTGGACATTTGTATTTATTCTTTTTATATATTTACTGATTCATTTTTTATTATATTTGAGTGTGTAATATATGTTTTTAATTTTTGCTTCATCTTGTTCTATTTTTGTTGTATATATATTTATATGTGTTATTTATTATTTATATTTTGTATTGGTCATTTTTGTATGTTATTTTTTTTTAAATGAATAGCTTTTGCTAATGTATTCTATATTCTTTTTTGTTTTTTGTGTGTTCTTCATAACCTGATAATAGAGCTAAGAAATTAAAAGAATTATAAACATAAATGCTTTCAATATATTTATTTAATTTAATGTTAGTAGTGTTTTTTTCATATATAATTATTCGTCCTATTTTTTTCTTGTTAAATATATTCTTCTCTCCTGTTTTACTTGGTTTATGAGGTGTGGTAAGTACGTCTTTGAACCGTGTCGTTTACTTCTGAGATGCCTATCGATGGAGTTATTCGAGCCATATAAGCCTTGCATGAGAATAGGTAGTCCGGGATGATATATATCTATTATACGTGGGAATGGTGTCATGTGGATTGTCCCAATGTGCACCTATTAGGTGCAGTTCTATGGTGTGTGTTTTACATTTGATCAGATTTTGATGACTTTTTGATCGTTTTTATTTTATAAAATTTCGTGTTTTTAATTCCTTTCTCTTCCGGGTCAAAGTAAGTAAGATCGTAGAATTTTGATCATATCCGTTATATGAAAAAGTAAATCGTGTTGATTCATTTAGTTAATTAGTATTGATCTATCTTTCCAATTACTTTGCTCAATATTTTAGCGGTTAAATAATATAGATGCATTGATATTTCGTACATCGTTACAAAATTTATCCGTTCTTAACTGCATTTTCTTCTTTATATTGTTAACATATGGTGACTCTATTTCGCCTTTGATGCATGACGGTTTATAATCTCTAAATTATTATAAAATTAATTTTACTACAAGTTTTTTAGATGTTAGAAAAGAAATGCTATTTGCCATTATTCTAAAGTATGTGTTTCATATTCTTAATTTATTAATTATCTCTCATTTTTTTAATAACAAGTGCAGTTGGAATAAGTATTGGTTGTTAAAAATTTTATTAAAACATTTTATCTTTATTTTAATGTGCTTAAAAGATATGTTATTTAATCACTGCCATGGTTGTTTGTTTATTAATATAGTATTCAGTAACTATAAGAATAGATCCTGTCCCGGAAGGATTGGAATAATCACTCCGTGGTACATTTGTGTTTACCTGAGTGTCTTGTTATATTATATATATATGAGTGTTTTGTTTTATTTATTTTATTTCTATTATAATTTTTTTTATATATTTTCTTTATTTATATTATTATTCTATCTTATTATATTTATATATATTATTATTAATTATATTATATTTATATTATAATATATATCTTTCTATCTATTTATATATATTATTTTTTTATATAGTGTATAGGGGAGTAAGTATTTTGGGGTGTCGCTGCGTGCTTGATTGTTATGTGTCTAGTTGGCTTTGTTTTTACGCTATTTCGCTGTGGTTCAGGTGTTTGTTTGTTATGTATACTCTATGGTTTTCTTTATATATATCGTCTTATTCTATTTTTTATATCTTATTCTTACTATATATATGCCTATTGCCGATTGTGGTATTTTAATACTTCTAGTTTTATTCATTACTTTTATATGTGTTTTTTATAGTATATTTATTAGTTTGGGCATTAATGATTCTTTTCCGAGTCAGAGCTGCATTTGAATACCTGCCATAGGTTCATTGGAATTTTATTTAATTTTGATGTAAGAACCAAATTTTTGGCAGGTTGTATATTGTTGTATCTTTTTTTTTTTTCATATATATTTTACTATTTTTTCTAATGCTTAGTGAGGTGGATGTTTATTGGTGAGATGAGTATGTCATAGGTTAGTTCGTCTTGATTTTAACGTACTCTTGAGTCATCTTTATTTAAGTGTTCTGATATCTTTCTGCTTTTGCTCTTTTTGACTTTTATACTCTGATAAAATGTGTATTTTCGTTCAATATTTTTGGGATCTTATATAATAGTATGGCTTAGAAGTCTTTAGCTATGATTACTGTATAGCTGGTTCATAATCATTAATTTATTATTTTATATATTTTTTTAATATAGTTTTAAATTCTATAATTTTATTACTGTTCTATCTATTTAAACGTACATTAACTATTAAGTATAATGAAAATTTTATCAGATATAAATAATGTTATAAAACCGTAATTTTCTCTCATATATATTCTTATGCATTTATAATTTATGATGCTGTAAATGATAAGTTGTATATATAAATAAAGTTGTTCTTACTGTAGTCCCTGGTGCTCTCATTCTTTTTCCTTTTTGGTCTTACTTATTTATAAATGTCGGATTCAAAGATTAATCAATTTTTCAATCAGTTTTCTACTAGGCGGTCATGTTTAAAAAGTTATATGTGGATCCTCATTTATAGGGTTGTAATCTGCGCTACATTTCTTTCTATTGTTGTTCCTGAAGTTAGCATTACTTGTCACCTTTAAACCTATTGTATCCTTTTCTTTATCCTTTTTTAATCTGTTGGTAATTTTTTTTGGATCTCGACAAGTTGCATCTTTGTTTTATCCTTTATATCCCGTTGTCTCTGTTGGTTTAGTTTATTTTTAGTTTTTATAGAAGTGATTTTAAATAGTACCTATTTGGTTAAGTATTTTTCATTCTGTGGAATCGTTTTATAATCTAACTTCGGTTCCGAACCCGATAGTTGCTAATCTTTTTATCCTTTTAATCTTACTGCTTGTTATCTTAGTTCTTTACATTTGTTCGGTTTCGGAATGCATCTTGTATACCTTCTTTCTTTCTTTTCTATTTATTCACCTCTTTCTATCTATCATTCTGTTCGTTTACATTTATTCTTTTTATTTGGTTCAGAAGCGTGCATTCTTTGTGTTATCATTTTACTTTTACCTTTTATCTATGTACATTCTTATGTTATTTGGTTCGTATGTTGAACCATCTATTTTGTGTACTTTACCTTTTTCTGTAATAATTACATATTTGTTGTCGCCTTCGGAAGTGCAATTCCTTTTAATCTCATTTACCTTTATCATGTGTACATTTGTTTGTGTTCAGAGTTTGCTATTTTCCTTAGTAAATATATTTATTACCTATTTTACCTGTTATCTTATGTACAATTTGTGTGAGTACTGTTTATATTTCCAGTTCTACTCTTATAACTTCTATACTCCTGATAAATTTAATCTTTTCTCCACCATATCTTCATCTTTACCTTTGCTCCTGCTAAGTAGTGATCTGGTTTTTAGATTGTCATCTTTTTAATTTTACCTTTTTACTATTTTTTTATTGTACATTTTGTATTGGTTCGGTAAGTGCATCTTGTATAACCTTATTTTATTTTATCAATTATTTCCGTTGTAAGTTGTTTATTCTCGTGTAATTAAGTGTATCTCTATTCTTGAATATGACATAACTGAACAAGTGCAATTGCGCCCATTAATTTGTCTTTGGTTTCAGAATTTTAAGTAGAAATTTTGCTTACGATATAACTTTACGTAGTATCTATCTCCCTTTCGTTGGTTTGGAAGTGCATCTCTTGTATCCTTTTTACCTTTTATTATATCTGTATTACATTTGTTGTTTCGGTGAAGTGCATCTTGTAACCTTTTACTTTTTATCTGTGCTTGATATGATATGAGGTGTTTTGTAAGTTTTAAAGTTAGTCATTCTTGTTTTTAAATATTTTTATCTCTTACTTATACCTTTTTCTATGAGTCAATTTGCTTTTGGTTCGTGTAAGTGCATCTTTGTACCTTTAACTATAATTTTTACTTATTGTATTATTTTGTTGTTTTTCTGGAAAATTGTATCCTTTTACTTTATTTTGTATTTTACTCATTTGTTTGGTTCTGGAAAGTGCTCTCTTGTCTATCTTTTACTCATTTTTTCTGTATTATTCATTTGTTATTTGGTTTTTCTGAAGTGCATCTTTTGTTACTCCTTTTTACCTTTTATTTATGTCTCATTTGTTGTCTTCATGAAATTGATCTGACCATTTACCTTTATCTACTCTTAATTCTCTTGTACATTTTGTTTGGTTCGGAAGTGCATTTTTTGGTTCTTATTACTACTTCTTATCTATGTGACATTTGTTCTGGTTCGGAGTGCATTATTATGTCCTTGTAGACCTTTAAATCTGTGTATCATTTTGTTGTGGTTTCGTGAAGTGTCATCTTGTAATCTCATTTTTACCTTATTCTGTTTGTACTATTTTGTTATTGGTTCTCAGTAAGTGGCATAGCTCTTAGTTACATTTTATATACCTTTATCTATTGATTCTTTTCTGTTGTGAAGTGCATCCTTTGTACTCATTATTTATCCTTTTACTGTTTGTAACATTTGTTGGTTCGAAGGTGCATCTTGTACATCTCCTCTTTTCCTTTTATACTTGGTTGTACATTTATGTTGGGTTCGGTAAAGTGCATCTTGTACCTTTATAACTCTTTATTATTGTGTTACATTTTGTTGGTTTCGGTAAGTGCTATCTGTTTCAACTTTACCTTTATGCTGTGTACATTGTTTGGTTTCAGTAAGTCATCTTGTCATTCTTACCTTTAAATAATCTTTTATTCTTGTATATTTGTTTTGTTTGGAATTAGGTTCGAAAGTGCATCTTGTACCTTTATACTTTTTATCTGTGTCTATATTTTGTTAAATTGCTCCTTACTTTCCAACTTATTTTACCTTTTATCTTTACTATTTGTCATTATTTGTTTGATTTTTCAGTATAAAGTGGCATCTTGTGTAGTACAATTTTACTCTTTACCTTTAATCTATTGTATCATTTTGTTTGGTTCAGAAGTTGCATCTTTGTACCTCTATATATAGGCTAGCATGTGGAACGTTTTTTTACTAAATGTATTTTTTTGTTTCTTTTTTGTGGAAGTGGGAATTTGGACCTTTTTTTTTTTGTGTGGCAGTATTTGAATCCTGATTTTTATCGACCTCGCTAAATTGATGCTTGTAATTTCGTTAAGATGATAATTTCTTTTTCTCCGCAAGTGGACTCTTTGTTTACATTTTGTAGCAGCAGGTGGACCTCGTACCTTCTATAGACCGCAAGTGGATTTCGTACCTTTCGTGGGCTGAAAGTGGACCTTGTTCCTTTCGTGGGCAGCAGGTGCTCAAAAGCAGAGGAAGTACCCATCCCATAATGGGGTTGGCCAACCCACCGGATGCGGTGCGTGGTTTGTGCCTATTTTGATTCAGTCATGTGCATCACATATTCCAGTTTTTCATAGGTTGTTGCTTGGCGTATTTTGAGAATTAGTACGATAGATGGGTTGTTGTTTGTGTCTGCTCGTGTGCGGTTCGTGTGAGCTTCAGTTGTATTATAATTGAACTAGCAGTGGTGCGGTTTCGGTTGAAGGAAATATTCGTGGGCTTGTGGTCAACCCAAACTCCGTATACCAAACCCAAAACCATAGTCATTTATCAAACCGACTTATAATACTATTAATTCTTCTTTTTGTTTTAAAAGTTTGAACCAGATAAACCAATGCCCCTGATTTTGCTATAAATAATAACCTCAAATATATATTATATTATGTTATATAGTGATATGTTCAGTTTTTTTGCTGCTTTGAGGAGATGGGTTTCTGGTTCTACTATCATATTTGAGCTGAATAGCACCTTTATTATGTGTATTATGGGGTGGTATAATAAATTTTCGAAGGGGGCAGTATGTTTTAGGTGTCAGGCTTATTAAGTACTCCTGGTGATTGATGAGTAAGCGTTATAGTTCATTCTCGGCTTTTCTTTTAATTAGTACGTAGATTAGTATATATTACTATTGTTTCAATTATATCATATCTCTATACTATTTTATTTTATGATTTTGTGCTGTCAAGGGTCTTTTTAGTATTGGTGGGCTATTTTTGAACGGCCGATATTATGGGTCGTCCTTATTGTTACTTCAATTTATGATGCGTTTCTACTTATTTTATGATACTACGTGTACTTGGATTTCTTGTCTTTTGAAGCATCCCCTTCTGTACCCTTCCTTCTATTCGTAAAAATCTAATGCTTTATTTTCTTTTTTATATTTTTTACTTTATTATTTTTGTGTATTTATTTATATTATTTTATTATATTTATTTCTTTTGTGTATATACTATCTTGTCAGTGTGGGGTATGTAGGAGTATTGCGTATTGTGCGGTAGTATTAGCATTGGATCTGCCTGGTGGGCGTCGATAGTGGGTCAATTTTTGTGATGACGTGGGGCGAGTAGGTATATCTAGGGCTGATCTATTATGAGTACGAGGGTGCTCGCTGATTTATTTTTTTTTTCTTGCATTATGTAATATGCTCTCTTTCTCCTATTAGTCTTATACGATGAGTTTATTTTGGTGATCATTTTTTTTATATTTCAAATTTTGGAAATAATTATTTCTAAAGTTAGGAGCAAGTTTCGCGTTAGTTTATACTTTCCATTCTTTCTATTTCCGTCTCTTCCATTGTCTTCCACATTTTTTTCTATTAATATGTAATTTATATCTGGAATCTTGCGGCCTTGGCCAGCTGTTGTGCTTTTATCAATTTTGGCTGTGCTAATTCTTTTGTGGTTTTACATTTTTCCTTTTATTTTTTTTTATTATTCTTATTTTTGATTATTTTATCTGATCTCTTCAATTGCATACATCTTCATTTTTTTGGAATAATATTTGCTTAAAATCTAGCTAAGCAGAATCCAAACTCCTTCCCTCCCTCTCACTCCTCTCCACACTATTTCGCTGAAACATATCGGCTATTTATTTTTTATTATTTTATATAATATTTTTTTTTTTTGGTTATTTCCTTAGTCACAGATCAAGGCTTTATATCATGATTGGTTACCAAATGAAAGGATACCTACCCTACTATCAATTTTTCCAATATATCGTATATTACTTGTTTAAATTTATGTTAAGTTTTTATCATTAAGTTGTGTGCGTTTTAGGAGCCTTTTGTCGTTGTTACTTGTGATTGTGGTGATAGCGTGCTCAGGCAATTTGAGTATTAGGTAGAGCTATACTGTGACTATTTATCTTAGTTGAATTTTGGTTGCATTTTTTTCTACTGGCTGGCCTGGTATTGTGAACTTATTATATCCGGTATGTTAGTTATTATCTTATTGTATGAGTATGTTGTATTATTTTTTTTGTATCTGGTGTTTCTGTTAATTTATATCCTTATTGGGTCGGTATCTTTATTATACTTATTATTCTTATTATTACTATTTTTATTTATCTTATATTATTTATCCTTATTTATATTTTATAAGTATATATTTATCATTTTAATATATTTATATAGCTGCTTAGCATTGATTGACGATACTGTCTTAGATAGATCTTCTATGGTGTCCTACCGTGTGTTTATCTAAAAATCTTGCGATAGGTGACTATAAACTGAAATTCTTTTATTTTTATTATCACTGCGTGAATACAATATAATATAGAACATAACAAAAATATTAATAATATTATTAATTTTAATAACAATTAATTCTTCAATAATCAAATATAATAATACTGCACTCACTGTATACGCTATTGAATAACTCGTTTTTTAATCTTTTATATTCTCATCTGACATTTTTTCCACCAAATCTCGGGGCATTAAAACATATATACCTTTCAAATTCCTCAGTTTATTTATTCCATTTATATTATTTTTTTCAATACTCATTTTTTTAGGTGAGTACCACTAAAATTTTAATGTTAAAATTATCAACTATATTTTTATTGCTAATATGTTAAAGTTGTATGATAAATAAAACAGTTATTTATTAATCTTTTATAAAAATATTTATTTCACTCCAGCAATTATACGGTGATCGTGAGTGGTATGTTAATCCTTCCGTATACTATTATACTCTCCTCCTGGTGTAGTCGCTCATGCATTTATACGTTAATATATTAGAAAAATGTATATATTTTTTTCATATTCTATCATTATTGCTCAAGTGGGTACTTTATCTTAAGATTGATAATCATATGTCTGTCAGTACATTTTTTGGGGGGAGGAGAAAATTGTTCGTACATCAAAAATATCCTCTTTTTTATTTATTATATTTATTTTTTTTTTTATAATATCCTTGCTTTAGCGCACTTCATTTTTATTTCTTCTTCATTCTTTCTCTGCATTAATATGTTTTAGCTTGATTTAATTCTAGAAATGTATTCCTTAAGGTGAGAAGGTATTAAGAGTGATCATTCCCGTTGCCTACTCGCCCGCATTAGTAGTACATTTTCTAGACTTATATAGTTTACTTTTTGAAAAACATAATTTACAATCAATTATTAATCTCCCATAGTAACACTATTTTAAACGTCTCCCCAATTTTCATTATTTCTTTTAATACGATTCTATTTAATCTATTTATTTCCGTGTGATTTTATTAATTACCACTTTATTTCTCAACACTTAATTTGCTATTAATTCTATATTTTCAACTTAACAAAAGTTATAAAACAAAATAAATAACTACAATTAATAACGTTCTAAATCAGTATGTATTATACTATTTATATTTCAATATATAATATTATATATATTATTATCTTATAATATTATCTATTATATATATAATCTTTTATATTTATTTATATATATTATATAATTTTATAATTAATTATTATATTATATTATATATATATTAAATTATAATATATAATATATTATTTTATAATTAAATATATATATTTATATATATTATTAATATTATATTATAATATTATATTATTATTATATATATATTTTATAATATAATATATATAATATATTTTATTAATATATAGGCCATTATTTAATATTTATATATATATATATTTATATATATATTATTATATTAATATAATATATATATAATTTATACTTATATATATTAATATTATATAATATAATATTAATATATAATATTAATTAAATTATATTATATTATATATGATGTTATTATATATTAGGATTGTACTCAATTATATTAATTTAGGTTATTAAGGTTAGGTTAATGATTATATTGTTCATAGGTTTATAGTATACATAGATAGTATACTTAAATATTATTAAATATTCTTACATTTTATAATCCTTAGGGATCATTCATCTATATATTAAGAATATATATATCTAATACTTAGGAAAATATATTTATTAAAGGTGATAATAAGTGATAGTAACACTATATATAATCTACATATTAATATGACCAGAGCTCTCCTTTATAATACTAATCTATTTATATCAGCCTAATTATATGAAATTTACGTGAGAAAATATTATAATGATATTTGGAGTAGAAAAAGTTGTTGATTATGGTAAATTGACACAACCATATTTATAACTAAATAAGTATATATTATATATTGAATTATTTAATTTAATTATAAGAATGAAGGAAGGAAGAAAAAGAATGAGAAGCAAGAAATAGAAATGAAAATAATTTCTGACCAAGTCGCGCACCCTACACGCAGACCTCACAATATAGTGCTAAATAAAAGTCTCATACCTCTTCCCTTCTATTCATTCTAATTGCTTTGTTTGCCAAGAGATGCATCCTTCGCAATCCTCTCATTTGTATTCTGTAATTCTCTATCTGTCTTCTTATTACTGCCTCTTGGGTGCCACATCTGTCTCTTTGCAAGTCATACTCTAGTCCTTCAGTGTTTCGCTCTTTCTCGCCTAAAGCACCAGATCCTTTGCAGAATTTCCTCTCTCTGTTTTACAGCAGAGCTTTCTAACGTCTTTTCTCGTCGACTCGTGGCGTACGGTGCAACACAGGTATCTGCCTTGCTGCATATATCTTAATACCGAGTTATTTGAATGTTTGGTGTATTCAATGATTATGTAACAACGCGAAACTGCAATATACGGGCTGGCAGATCGGGTTTGTTATTGTCAAATACTCCGGATTCCAGGGGATTCTATGAAAAGGCTTTACTCGCACCTCTATAAACATCGCTCTGTGGAATTTCTTTCGATTTTTTTATTTTGTTGATTCGGGCCGTGCATGTCTTTTTTTGCGATAACTTCGAAAGAGAGCACGAGATAGAAATAACTTTTATCTACTTGTCAGGGGGCAGACGTTCAGGATTTCTGAAAGGCCTTCCAAGATCGTGAATTTTGTGGTACACTATGGTTCTCTTCCCACCACGCTAATTCATTAATGTCTGTGTGTGTGGAGCATGGCTAGAATAATCAGGGGGTTTTACAAATAATATATATATAAAATAATAAATATATAAACTTTAATAAAATTTTTATTATAATAAATAATATTTTTTTAGATTTCTGTTAATAATAAATTTTAATATATTATAAGATGTAATTCATTTAAAATTACTTATATAAAATTTTTATAATTTATATGCATTATGTATTACGTTAGCGCTAGGTTATGATACGTTGGGGCACATTCCAGGCTCAGTATGTTGGATATGATAGGATAGTTTAACTTTAAATACTTTGTGCTAAGAATGCAAATTCTCTACGAAAACTATTATATTTTTATTTATAATTAATAATTTATTTTATTATATATTCTATATGTAAATTTATTAATTGTCTATTTAAATATATTATTATGTAAGTTATTATAATTAATATTATATATTAATATATATACTTCTCATATTCATTAAGCAAGCTTCAAAATTATTTTAGGTCTGAAGAATTATTGTTGCTAGTCCTCCCTACGAATCATGAATCCTGTGTTATATCAGATTCTTCTTCTAGGCTGTTTATAATATTTTCATTAAATTTTATGGACTTCCTTACATTCACAATTAAGTTTTAATTTCACCGTGGCTAATTATATTAAACAACTAATCTTATCTTAATCTTAAGTTATGATTAAGTATCCTTCTCTCATGATGTATAAATTACTATCATTGGTATTTGAAAATTTCTAGGTGTTTTTTTATTTAATCATTATTAATCCTTAGGAATGCATGCTTTGGTCTTTAACTTATCCGAGAGTTATCTCCCTTAAGATTTAATAATCCTAATGTTACAGCGTTATATATATTTAATTGCCGAACAATTATAATAATTTCGGCTGTCAAATAAATATTATTTACTCCTTGATATATAATTATTATATTAATTATATTATATATATTATAAATATATTATATAAAATATATTTATATACCATGATATTTATATATATAGAATTATATAACTAATATAATTTAGTATAATAATTATATTGTCACCTATCTTATAAAGCATTAATGCTCACTAACACTTATGGCTCCAAGTAAGTATTTTATATTTATTTAATTTCGGGTAAAGGTGGAAATAAACATATACAAACAAAATTGAGGGAAAAACCAGGATCCACAATAAGGTGTCAATTGTATGAGGTCACTAAAGATATATAGTATTTTTAACTCTCTTATTATCGATGTTGTGTCACTGTTATGGTGTGTATCTACAATCCATAAGGGCGATATAGGGTTTTATATAGACTTCACTTATAATACTCACTTATGTAAATATGTAGATTTTCACATCTCCATAAACAAGATTCCATAATATTATTTACATTAAATTTTACCTATATACGTTTCGTATAATTATATACTGATTTATTTAGTATTTTATTGGTGTAAGTATTTTTTAGTTTTTTTTTATTTAAGATATTAATTTTGTATTTATAATTATCTTCATTGCCTTCATTTTATTAAAATTATCAGTATTGAATATATATATCTATAATTATATATTAATATTATATATTATATATATTAATATATATATAATAAATATATATTTATTAATAATATATACATTTATATATTTATATTATTAATTATAAAAATTATATTTTTTATAAAATTTATTAATATAATATATAAAATTTATAATAAAAATTAAATTATATATAAAAAATTATTTAATAATCATACATTAATCTGCACGTGGGTTATTTATAATTTATTTGTTATATATTATAATGTATATTATTAAGTAATTATATTTATATATTATTGAGTGAAAAGAATAGAAAGCATTTGATATTTTATCGTTATTCCTTTATTTTATATATTAATAATAGAGTATATCTATATGTTAACTATATACATATAATATCGTATAATTAAGTACCATCGTCTTTCCCACCGGTGGGCAAGATAAACTTAATACCAATGGAGGAAGACACCACTACCCATCCCACAAAGTACAATGTCAAACTATTTACCATCCCATAACTAATGGGTACACTCATAGATGAAATTTTATATATTATACTATGGGTTCCCCACCATTATAGTCTTATACTCACCAGCTCTCCACTTCTCTCATCTTGGGGGCACACGACAGCTTAGAACCATATCAACCAGGCCAAAGAGGAGGAGGAGATGGTTTTCAGAGAGAAGTGGGAAGAGTGGAGGGGGGAGATGTAAGAAGAGAGCCTATGGGAGTGTCGAGGGAGATTGAAGAGGAAGATAATTATATTTAGGAGTATAAAAATCTCTTAAAATTTGTGTATGTATAATCCTTAGAAAAAATTAATCATTTCTTGTTTATGTCCGTGGAAAAATAATTAGGCAAAAGACAAAGAAGTGCATTTTACCTCCACCATAAGTTATATATATATATAGCTAATATATATATATATATATATTATACATATATATTATATGTATATATTTATAATATATATATTTATATTATATATACTATATTAACATCGTATATAGATAAATAACAGGTAAAATCTATTAAAAACAGGATATAACAACTAACTTTAATTAAATTTTATACAAGACCAGGAGGGTTGAACGGGTTCTCATTTTCTGTACTATCTAGGAGAAATATAATAAAACTTAAAATATAAAAATATATTATAAAAAAACATTATAACAAGATATTATTTTTACATTAGTTCTAACAACATTTTATAAATATGTTTTAATTTTAATTTTTTAATTTTAAATTTGTGATTCTTTATTTGGTGTATTTTTAAATTTATTATTCAATTTTTTACAATTTTGCAAAATTCTCTTTTCAGATTCAAAGCGGCTAAATAAATCTGTTTGCCATCTTTGCATTCTTCACGTTGCCTTGTTTCTTATATATATAGCAGTTATATTATATATAAGTATAGATATGACTAGCTATGCTATACAGTAATTTACAACACTTATTAGACAAAGACGAATATATATTATATCTAGTATATTAATATATATATACTCTCATCAACCTTCTCATTTCTGCAGTACAACCGACTAACATCTATTTTTTTATTTGACCAAACCATCTCAACTTGTTGTTGTGGTGTGGTGGTGTGGTTGCGGGAAAAGATGACGGGTTCTCCGGTGCTGTATTCGGACCGAGAGAAATCTCTTTAGTTAATTACATTATATATTAATAAATATAAAGGTACATATAAAATAATTTAAAGGTTGGATATTGGTTTTCTCCCCTTTTTTTTTTTTATGGACGGCATTCGTTCTTCGTATGTTCCTTTTGTATCTTGCAGTGAATATCGGCAGAAGGATATAACCTTTTTTATTAATTTATCTCGTAAGTAGCCGAGAAACTCGCGATTCTGTCCGGACTTGTCATATTACTGATAAATGAAACTTAGCGATTCAGTTTATCTGTTTAATGCCTTGACAGATTTAATTTATAATTACTCTATTTTTAAGTTTAGAAATATATTTTAGAACATGCTTTGGGACACTTTACCTGTGTGGAAGGGCCATAAATTGCTCCTTTTAACATCTCCTACTAAGGTTATCACCTTAAGTATAAAACCGCAATTACTTGTTTGATATGCGATATTCTTATTATTCCTTTTCGCTTGGGAGATTTTAATTTGTTCTATCTTGTAAATTAAGATTAACTTAATAACCCATCAAAGAAGGATCGTATATAGTGGGATGATGTTAGTATTAAATGAATTTTCCTACATTACATTCGAAATATGTTTTTACCTTAAACAAAAATGGGGGCATAGCGGCCCCTGGTTATCTTAATCAGGCTACGATACAGCCCGGGTTTTTTTTCTTTAACCGCAGAGGCGTGTCACAATGTGTCCTTTTAAGGGTCAACCTGTTTTGACTCTGTATCATACGAGTGATAATCACATAGGTCTAGGTCTCTCTTTTGATAATATATTGAAACTTTATCATATTAAAATGCAGCTTCATGTGGTATTAGATCTTTCGCTAGTTAAGGGCCAGTGTGAGATCGTTATTGTTTAAATATTATTAACATTAGTATAGGTAAAGCACAACCTCATACTAAAGGTTATTCGGGTTGCAAAAGTACTCTTTCAATAGATGTGTTAACCTGAAAAAATATTTTTCCTATTAACACGTATCAAAAATGAATTACTTAGGCGCTGTTAGCAATTAAGGTTGTTAAATATTAGAGTAAGCATGATATATATAAATATATAATACTTAATTATACTATATATTATATTATCTATATAATATATATATCATATATATATATAATATATATTTTATTATATATAATTAATTAATATATATTTATATATTATATATTTATAATATATATATTATATATAATATATTATATAATATTAAATATATATATAAATTATATATATATATATATTTAATATATATAATATAATATATTATATTTATATATTTTAATTATATATAATATATTAATATATATTATATATATTAATATATTTATATTAATATTATATATATTAATAATTATAATAATATAATATATAATTTATTTATCTAATTAATAATTATTTTAATATTAAAATATATATGTGCTAATATATATATACTTGTATCATATAATAAGTGGTGTGTGTATAATGGCTAGTGTTTAGCCTAACTACTGTGTTTAAGATAAGGGCTTGACGTCTTATACTACTCGTGTGTACCTTTTATAGAATGGACGTATTAATAGTTATTAATGCGACAATAAAAGTAAATATTGATTGTTAAGTATAATATTAGACATTTCATAAAACTGTTAATAGCAATATTCAAGGTTCATCCAAATGAGAAAGGTTGAAAATTTAGTCTTACCGAGATATAAGCATAATCTCCTAAACATTATTAGTCTCTGGGTAATTAGATTCGGATTCTGTTTGACTGCACTCAAGTGTAAAAAGGTTGACATATCACTAGTCTAAATATACGTAATACTAATTTGTATATTAATATCTTTGATGACAAATATCTTGAAGTTATTTGGCACTTTTTATGATCCTAATATAGAATGATACAAATAAATATAGTTATATTTAATAATTTATCTAGTATACAATAAACAATTAAAAGCATATATAACACTTATCTCATATCACCATTTAATACAATTGATACTTGAGGTATCGTTCAACTCACCCATATTATTATAATATATATATTATATTATAATAAATTATATATATCTTAATATATATATAATATAATTGAGGTATATATTAGCCTTTCCAGTATTATTAATATTAGCAACATAAACACCCATATTCTTATTATTTAATACATATAATAAATATTATCATCATTATTATAATACTTATATATATAAAATATTCGCTGACTGTCTGAATAAAAGGCATAATAATGGTCTTGGGTAAGGAAAAAAATTCACGATAGGGCATACTCTTCTGCGTGTTGTGTCACTGTCTTATGGTCAATATATTTATTTTTAATATGTACAAAAAAAACATGTAAATTAAATATTTAATAATAAAACAAATAATTAAGCATATATTAAATAAATAATATTAAATAATTTCAAATAAGCAACACTAATAATATATAATATAAGCTACTAATATAAGCGAATAAAAAAAAATAGCAATTTTTATTAAGGATAATTATCTTACTTGATAAAATAATACACTATTAAATTAATCAATCTGGTAAAATGTTCAAAAATTCTATTTTAAAAATTTTAAATTAAAATAAAAATATAAATAAAATTAAATAAAATGAATATATATTTTATATTATAGTTATAAGGTTATTTTTTTTTAGGCAGCAAGAAGAAGAACTATCAGTATAAATTATAAATTACTAATTATAGTTTTAAATTAAAAATTTGCTTATTAATAAATAATTTATTTAATATAATATAATTAATGTAATAACTAAATATTAATTAAAATTATATTAAATAATTCATTAATAATTTTGAATTCTGGTTTGAGAGGCTTATTATTTATTGGAGGACATAACTACCCCTAAACAATTGGCGGCAATTATAGATCACTAATACTATGACCTTCAAAGTAAAGTGCCATTTTATGGCTGGGTTATTAATCAGGATCATATTACCACGCCCATATACTACGTATCAGCTCATTACTCATTAACACTAACACATATAAATAGCACATAATAATAAATATAACACATAACAAACTTTCACATTAATAAATATATACTAACTGGAAAAATCCTTGATGGCTTACAGCAAGGACTCTCGAAAACATTTTAAAAATCATCTTCTATTTACTAAGGCTAAATAGTACACTCCCCTTTTGTTTATGGGGAAATATAATATAATTAATACTATTATTGACATTTTACGTGTGTATTTGAGTGTTTCAATTACTCAACTTATCCTTCTTATATTGTAAAAGGTATTACACGGCAAGTAGGGGCTCCTACGTGAGCCCACTATGTTCTATTCGCGTGAGATCGACAAACGGGTGGGGCGCTTGAAAAGTCGATGTTAACCATGCAATTTACCCTTTTGGCCACCGTCGCCGTGAGAAGGGCGATGGCAGGGTCCTTTGAAACTTTTGGGATACGATGCATCAGTCTTTATATGGAAAATTGAACACACTGTGCCCATACTCTGATCAAGCATCTTTATATAAAATAATATATTTATATATATATTATATATATAATATACTATAATAGTCAATAAATAAATACCCGCGACCACTCAATAATATACTCATTAGTAAGACGGGTAGGTATTCAATAGTGAGACACTCTACCCGGAGGGGGGGGAAAAATACATAGCCTACCTATGCCCGCATCCGTATATTCCCCGCCCGGCACAGGACGAGCCATTGGTATCTTGCAGTGGTCCTTTAATATGGGGTTTTGTCCTATTATATTAATATTTAAATTAATTATTAATTATATTATTAATTATTATATTTTATTATTATTTTATTATTATTATTAAATGTATTATTTTATTATTATTATTGGGACCTAATAATTAATAATTTATTTATTATTATTTTATTATTATTATTCCGACTTATTATTTCTCTTAGCCATATTATCTGGATTTATTATTAAGTTATTACTTGTTATATCGTAATTATCATTCATTATCTATTTGGGTATTTTTCATTGTTCCTAAGGATTATAAATATAATACTTCTAACTATTTAAATTTAGGTCTTTGATTAGTATATTATTTTTTTGTTATTTATAGATATATTTAAGTATTATTTTATTATTTATCATTTAAATATTGGATTATGTTAATCTAATTATTTTGATTCCCATAATATTATAATAATGTGTCTTAAATTCCCAGTGGAACTTTCGGCCCCACTTTGGCGTTCCCATCTCATTTTGGGATTTTAAATCTTTCATAATTTTCTGGAATCTTTCTATTTTTCATAAAAAAACGTCTCTCTATCACTTCATTACATATCTTTCTGTCATTTATCTCCATAAATATATTTTTTCATTCTTTTCTATTACGTATTTAATTATATTTATTATTAATACTATATAAATAATTTTATTAATATATTAATTAAGATGCTTTCTAGTATATAAATTTAGTATATTATTATTACCAAATAATATTATAAGTATTAATTATCTACTAATTTTATTCTATTATGACACTCTAGTACGGTTCGGGAAACTACCCATTGTGAGGTGGTGATCTACTCCGTGTCGCCCTGTGTGAAGTTAACATGTTAACTCCGGCTCGCTCTTTCCTGGGCCATCTCAACCGTTCCCAAAAAAAAGAGAGCGAGTATTCAAGCGTAGCTTTTTAAAGCTCCCGGTTTTTTCTCATCCCATAAATAGCTGAGTACTCAAAGGCCAGCCCCCCAAAGACCAAGGCGTTTTTGATTTGGCAAGAAATTCTTTCAACGGAAGAAATTCTTCACTTTCCCATTTGATTTGTCATTCTTACCAAATGGAAGCACAATTTTCTAGCGAAATTGGAAATTTTCTTCCATCAGTAAGGTTACTTTTTTTTGGTTCTTTTCATTCTTGAGTATTTATTCTTGACTTGTGACGTCACATGAAATCGTAAAAAAAATGTTTTTTTTAATGTTTTCCAAAAAAAAAAGTTTTCAAACCGCACCACTATTTTATCTTCGAATATATTAATAATGTTATTTCCCAAAGAACTTGGTGAAATATAATTATAAAAAATTAACAAAAATTGAGGGAGACTCTCAGTTTTATGTGTGGTGAACGTCATCCGCGTCTCATCATAAAAGGGATCATCGGTTTGAAACATATCCCTTCGTCCATGGAGTTGGACGTCCAACAGATACGAAGAGTAACTATTCTCAATTTTGTAATTTTTTTATAATTATATTTCACCAGTTCTTTGGGAATAACATAATTAATATATTTCGAAGATAAAATAGTGGTTCGAAAACTTGAAAACATTAAAAAAAACATTTTTTTTTACGATTTCATGTGACGTCACAAGTCAAGAACAAATACTCAGATGAAAAGAACCAAAAAGAGCAATCTTACGGATGGAAGAAAATTTCCAATTGTGATGAAGTTTTCCATTTGGAAGAAATTTGAAAAATCAAAATGGGAAAGGGAAGAATTTCTTCCGTTTAAGAGAATTCTTGCCAAATCAAAACGCCTTAAATCTAGGAGAATAAAAAAGTGAGAAGTTTGCTGCTATGGGATGAAAAAAATGGGAGCTTTAAAAGCTACGCTTGAACGTTCTTTTTTTTGGGAACGTGGATGGCTAGTGGATAAACAATCGGTTACTGTTACTCAGCGACGACGGGAGTCCAGTGTTTCGAATCCCGCTGATATATAATTATTTATATAATATATATTATATATAATATATATAATATATTATATATATATATATATATAATACTATATATATATATATATATATATAATATTATATATTATATATATATTAGAGAATGAAGGAATTTATTTGGTTGTTCAAACAGAAAGACATTTTTTTTTTTTTTTTTTTTTTTTTTTGAAGAAAGAAATGTAGAATTTTACCTAATAAATGAACCAATGTATACATGGGAATAATAATAATAATGAATAAAATAATTAATAATAAGTAGACAAAAATGAATAATAATAAATAATCTAAAATATTATAATAACAAAAAATAATAATAATAAACTAATCTAATAGATAATAATATAAAATCAATAGTAACATCATAATATAATAATACTAATAATAATAATAATATAAAATAATAATAATAATATAATAATAATTTAAAAATATATTACTGAGAATATAAATTAAAATTCATTTGTTTTATATATAGTGTAATAATAATAATAATAATAATAATAATAATAATAATAATAATAATAATAATACAATATAATATAATAATAATAATAATAATAATAATAATAATAATAATAATAAAAGAGGTACAGAGGTATTGTGCATATATTATTAATATATATATATATATATATATATATATATATATATATATTTATATATATATATAATATATATATATATATATATATATAAAGACTGCTGATGCAGAGTTATGGACACAGGTGTTCAAATCATGATAAATACTGAATGCATTTCCTATCCAAGGTCAAATGTTAACGGGAGGGGCATGGGAATGATGTTAACGTCTTAGTGCCCCACCTGTTCGGGTAGAAAGAAAGTGGGGCACAGGGTAGAAGGAAAGTGGGATACACAAACACACGTATTGTTTTTTCAAAGTCTTCTATTATTCCAATAACAAGGGGAGCTTTTCCTTGTATGAGAGTATACACTGTCGGAGTATGTACAAGTATTATTGTGTGTGAGTTTGTTTGTGTATTCATGTGAGTTTGTGAGGAGGTGTGTATGTGTAGGTGTGCGTGTATGCGTGTGTCTGTACCGGCAAATGGCACTTCTGAGGCGTTGGTTATTGCCGCAATTGTTTTATGGGGTTGTCTCAAATAAAGACGTCAACAGAAATTCAAATTTATTATTATTATTATTATTATTATTATTATTATTATTATTATTATTATTATATTATTATTATTATTATTGATTATAATTATTATATTATTATTATATTATTATTATACACTGTGTATATTATAATTATAATATATTATAATTATTATTATTATTATTATTATTATTATTATTATTATTATTATTATTATTATTATTATTATTATTATTATTATTATTATTATTATTATTATTATTATTAATATTAGGGCCTATTATTATTATTATTATT
Organism: Trachelipus rathkii; assembly: GCA_015478945.1. Lineage (NCBI taxonomy): Eukaryota > Metazoa > Arthropoda > Malacostraca > Isopoda > Trachelipodidae > Trachelipus > Trachelipus rathkii. The sequence goes on from JABUQX010064774.1 coordinate 85,188, forward strand.
ATTATTATTATTATTATTATTATTATTATTATTATTATTATTATTATTATTATTATTATTATTAAGTGACAAACAGGATTCAAATTCTTAATTTCATACTTATTTGGTTTGATACATTATATACCGATTTTACTATATATATATATATATATATAATATATATTATATTAAATATATAAATATATATATTATATATTATCGATATTATATATATATATTAGACATTAGACGTCGTGGAGTCTCTTCAAACTAAACTTCATGCACTGGTAGCATAACACAGAATACTAGTATTTTAATTCACATAACTTAGATTAATATTATATATATATATATATATATATATGGGGTGAGATACTCAAGCTAGTCAATTGATTAATATGGGATATTGATAAGTGGTAGTGCTTTATTGTTTATTGTATACTAGAAATATTAAATAACTATTTATTGTTCATTGCTAATGGGACAATAAAGGCAAATAATCAAGATTTTGTCACAAGATATATATACAAATTAATGATTCACACAAAAACCTTTCTACTGAAGCTGTCAACAGAATCCGCGACTCAATGCAGTGCTCCAGAGGAAGCCCTGCTATCTCGTCACATTCAAATTTCACCTTTCTCATTGGTCAACCTGAATGCTTTTAACAGTTTTGAAATGCTCTTAACAACAATCTTGGCATCAACATATTAACGGCCATTCATAAAGGTACACACGAGGGTATAGACGTCAGCCCTCTAACACAGGTTAGGCACACACGCCATTATACACACAACACTGATTAGATATCAGAGCATATATATATATAGTATATATATTATATATATATATATATATATATATATATATAATATATAATATAATATATATATATAATATTATATAAATATATATATATATATATATATATATATATATATATATATATATATATATATATATATATATATATATATATATATATATATATATATATATATATATATATATATATATATATATATATATATATATATATATATATATATAGTATCATGCTCAATCTTGAGTTTAGGTTCATATAAAATTATGGAGAATGTTTGAAAGGGTGTACCAACGCTCTTAATGGAAATATTTCCGGTACACATCTATTAAGAGCTTGTAAACAATACCTTTAAGAGGGTTGTGTGTAACTATGTAAAACTAAAAATTGCCTACATGCTATAAGATCATACATAACTGCTTTTAGTTTGTTATATTATTTAAAATCAAACTGACCAATGAGTGACGTTTCGTCCGCCGGTTGACTTTGCTTGCTCAACCGGGAGAAAGAAACGGGAGTTACAGCCAAGACATCGTGCTGATAAGTAACCAGGGGCCTTGCCCTTTGGCGGTTCATTTTATATAACTAAACATATTTAAATTAAGGTGAAAATTCATAATTAATATCCCTATAAGAAATCTCTTGTAAAAGTTTACTTAATAAAGAAACAATTAATCAAGAATAATATAAAATATGAATAAAAGAATGGTGATTAAGATCTTAGTAGAGATCATGAAGCAATATGCCTTCCCGCTCTGCAAACTGTTCAAAAAAATTATATAATTAATGGAATTCAAATAATAAAAGAAATTTATTTGTACTTTGTTGATATTATATACCGGTATAATAAATAATAATAAAATGTATTTATTCATGTGATCAAAAATAAAAAGAAGGGATGTTAAAAAAGAAAGAAAACCAATCAACCTTTTTATTAATAGTTGTACCTGAGGTTTTTAATTTGATTATATGCTAATAATTAAAGAGATCATCTCGCATACACACACACACACACACATTTCCACACACACACACACACACACACACAATTCACTCTCCCTATACTCATATCTACACTCCCATACCGCTCACACCCCACCCTACTATATACCTCAACTCTATTATATACCCAATCCAACCCCTATTACTAATAACCTATAAATCATACTCCATATTATACACCCCTACTACCTATATACCATATTACCCCATAATACTATCTATACTCATATATATCCTCCACAGCAAAAAAGCCCACACGGCAAAAGTGCAAACGACACTGGTCTACCCACGTTTCTAGACCGCTTTGACATAATCGACAAAGACTCTCATTTTATTCTAATACAACCTATTTTAGCTATATTAATTGTTTTACAGCTATTTTTACACAATCACAATTAAAATAGATACAACGATATTCTAAAATCGTTTTGCTATTTGTGTTTTTATATCTTGCGTCTATAATATTCTTTCTTTATTCATTCTATTTTTAATATTTTTGTACATTTCCTTTCCACTATTCACTGCACACATCCGGACGCCTTCCTCGGACGCCTCTGAAACTGAAGATAGATGTGTTGTTTTATTCTCTTTTTTTCTTCTTTTTGTCTCTTTTATATATAATATATATATATATAGTATATATATCTATATATTATATATATATATTAATATTAATATATATATATATATATATATATATATATATTATATATATATATATATATGGGGGGGAGGAAATGCATTCTTTTCTTCTAATTATTTAGCATAAACAAGAATTTATATTTAGGATTTTACAGAATTTATACCTAAAAATTCCTCAACTCCCTCCTCTTTAGAACTCTTACTTCCCTCCCTCACTCTTCCACTTCTCTCTGAAACATCCCTCTCTCTCCTTGTGGGTGGTTGGGGTTCTTGTGTCTTGGTGCAAATGAGGGGAGACTGGCAGAAAGACTATAATGGTGGGACCATAGTATAAATATTATAATTTAATCACTATGGAGGGACCAGTGC
>JABUQX010064775.1:0-5000 GCA_015478945.1 Trachelipus rathkii
GTTATTAGCTAGAAGGATAGGTAATGCAGAGTGAGAAAGTTGTAAAATGGTAAATCTGCAGGTTATTAGGATGAAATTACTGGTGAAATGATCAAGAAGGGGAGATGATGATTGATTCGATTTGGAGGTTGTGTAATAAACGTTTATGGAGGGTAGTATGTTCCAAGGATTGAGAAGCTGTAATAGGTACCCTTTACTAAGGGTAAGGGGAGATATAGGGACTGTAGAAATTCTATAGGGATAAGTTATTCGATGTATTGGTAGGGAATCATATATGCTGGTATTTTGATCGAAAGAGTGCTCCGAGTGACTGAAGACTGGATTGGTGAGAACAAAGTGGTTTAACGGAGTGGTAGAGGATGGGTGGGATCAAATCCGATGCTTGTGGCGCACCTTACTCAATCTTGTGAAAAAAAGGTAGATAAAGAAGAAAGAAAAGAATATATATATATTATATATATTATATATATAAATATATATATATAATATATATATAATATATATATATTATATTATATATATATATATAGTTATAGTATATATAGATATATATATAATTTATAAAGATATTATTTATAATATTAGATATATATATATATATATATATATATATAGATATATATATATATATATAGATAGTATAATTATATAGATATATAATATATATCATATAATATATAAATATATATCATATATATATATAATATTATATATATATATATATATATTATAATATTATATGACTATATATATTATATATATACTATATATATGAGATCAATAAAGGAGCTCCAGCATTAGTCTACAGTGGAGGAAATGTTTCCCTTTACATCGATGGCAACATCTACTTAAATAAAATATCTCCCTTAAATGCTACATATTTGTGGTTATCATCATTTTACATCTTTAATATTGATGTACCTAAGGAAATTGATTGTACATTTAAGTTATTGATATATATAATATTTGGGATTAATAATCCCAAATTTAATATGGCGCAAGCCAAAGTTAGTAAGCTCTGGTTTGACATATAAATTTAAAAGTGTTTATGTTATTATTATTATTAATTATTATATTATTGATTATTATTATTATTATTATTATTTATCATATATATATATATATATAATATTATTATATATATATTTATAATATATATATATATATATATATATATATAATTATATATATATATATATACTATATATATATATATACGGTTTCTATATATTCTGAATGTCAAGCATTGGCTCCATTCTAGTCTGACAACGCAAGGAATAATTCTTTTTGTTAAATACGAAGGTTGGGCGTATTATATAGATCTCCCACATTTTGAATGGATATAAAAATAGAGCCCAAATATCTAGAAAAACAAAGAGTTTTGTTATAATGGGTTTTAAAAATTGTATCAGACAAATGGTCGCCGTTGTTGACAATACATTGCATGAGGGTCGACCCGGAAGTACTCCATGACTCGAGTGGAATTGTGTTGATTTACTTTTGGATCCTTTCCTTCAAATCTTCAAGAATTCAGGGACGATGTTGGAAACCTTTTCAATTTGGCATCTCAAAAGGAAAAAGTAACAAGAGCTTAAATCTGGCCCCCCCAGGTCTCCCCTTTAAGAGATCAAAGGCCTTGACTTCTTTCTTTGGAAATTCCAAAAGGAAAAGGTTTTCCAACATCGTCGTCGAACTCTTGAGGAATTGAAGGAAAGGATCCAAGAGGAAATCGACGGAATTCACCCTGAGATGACACGGAGAGTCATGGAGAACTTCCAGGAACGATCTATGATCCACCATGTTTAACTGAAAACTTTCATATATATATATATTTCAAATAAAGTTATTTGCAAGGAATAACATAGTTTTTATTAACCTTTTTTTTCTAATTTTTACATTATATTTTTACTGGTGCACTGAGTAACTCCCAAAGAAAATAAGTGACAAATTGTTTAAAATAAAAGGTGTATTATATATGTATAAACATCATTATACAATATCTCATTGTTAAAAGAAATGACGCTTATTATGTTTGTTCCGTAAAGCATATATCTCTAGTCTATCAAGAATTGCCCCCCCATCCAAAAAAAAAAAAAAAAAAAATTCCAATAATATTTCCTTTTTAATATTTATTGTTCTATTCTATATCTGGTAGCATTGTCATTCCCTTTTAAAAACTATATAAAAGATTGATACCGTATTGTTTATTTGTCAATTCACAATTTTCATTTCTTTTCTAGTGTTAGGCTAAATCTGTGCAACAAATTTTATGCAAATTATTTAATGATGAAATCATTTTATTCTGTGATTTTATTCACTTTAGAAATTTTCTTAATTAACATTATATCATATTGTCAATATTTTCAAATATTATTGCCTTAAAATTAGGGATGTGCCAAAGTATTGGTATTGCCTCCCAAAGGATATTGGCATTTAGTCAAAATGTGTCAATATTGTTCAGTTATAAAAATTGTTAAAAAAAAAGGGCAAAGTAACAATATGTTAATGCTCTTGAAACTTCCATTCGAGAGGTTTATAAAATATAAGTAATAGGTGGTCTTTTTCATACCTAAAAAAATTACAATATAACAAATTAATAGGAAGTATTGTTATTTGCTGAAATTCCAGTATTGGCAGTAGCATCAATGAGAGTATTGGTATTGGCCAAATATTCAGTTCTGGCACATCAATACTTAAAATATTTACAATGTTTTTATAACATTAAATACGAGAGGTTGTATAATTTTCTTTTTTCATTTTCGTTGTAAGTATGTATCATGAAAATATAATATTTTATATCTTTGCCACCATTATTAATTAGCTTAAAACAATTTCAAATTCTTATGAAAACTAAATACAATAGGTAATATGTTTTACTTTGTCATTATTTACTAATGGCAAAGTAAAACTCATTACCTACATATATCTAAATAGATATATGTAGGTAATGAGTTTTACTTTGCCATATTAGTAAATAATGACGAAGTAAAGCATATTAACTATTGCATTTAGTTTTCATAAGAATTTGAAATTGTTTTAAGCTAATTAATAATGGTGTCAAAGATATAAAATATTATATTATGTTGATATAAAAAATTATATCTTAATGATATAAAACTTTGATTGAAAGGCTTTGATTGAAAATTGATGTAAAATTTTCGCTCCTGAGAGGAACCGGGGTTGATGGAAAATTCTAGAAGCAGTGATAGAATTTTTTTTTTTTCTGTGTTGCCTCCGACTCCGCAGCCTTGATATATATATATATATATATAGATATATATAATTATATATATATATATATATATATTATATATTGTGATAGACTATATGTAATTATTACAATATATATATTATATTAATTATATATATTATATACAGAGAGAGAGCGACAAGAAAAGAAATAGAAAAAGAGAGAGGAGAAGAGAGAGAGAGAGAGAGAGAGAGAGAGAGAGAGAGAGAAAAGAGAGAGGAGAGAAGAGAAAAAAGAAGAGAAGAGAGAAGAGAGAGAGAGAGAAGAGAGAGAGAGAGAAGAGGAGAGGAGAGAGAGAGCGAGGAAGAGAGAAGAGAGAGAGAGAGACGAGAGAGCAAGAGAGAACTGTTTCAGAGAACACATGGAGTGCAAAACTCTGGCTGGAGCTCTATATATCGGTTTCTATCTTAAAAAGCATTTGATGCATCCAGGCACTGTGCAAATATCTCGTCAAAATGCCATTGAAGCACGAACACTATCCAATCATTTGTGGCTCCCAATAATTTGCCTTCGAATGGCCAATCGCCTTCCGTGTCGTATTGATCGCTCAATCAACAGAGTGTTTAGAGTGCATTCTAAATCTCTTACAACAATCAGAGCGTTCCACCGTCATCAAAGGCGGGGAGAATAATAGACAATGGGAATGACAGCATGTCACCGAAATACCCTAAACATCACCCTCCCCCCCCCTACTAACATTTTCTTGCGATTCCAGCACTATGAAATCGGAATGCCAAACGGACTTTAAGCAAACGAAACCGAGCCAATTGTCCTGGTGGGAAACGGCGGCCCCTTTGCGGCCTTTTACGGCCTCGATTGATTCCCCCCCTCCCCCTCCTCCTACCCCCCCTCATGAAAGCTTGGCAATACGGGAGATAAAGAGCACAGAAAGACGTTGGCCGGAATGACTTGTTATTTGTGTCACGACGCGAATCAAGCCGATATTGATGGTGGACACTGGCACGTTCGGAGGGGGGGGGATGCGGAGGAGGAGGGGGGAGGAAAAAAAGGAAGAAAAGGAAGGGGGGGGAGGGTCAATGAAAAAGAAATAGGGAACCACTGAATACAAAAGACCTTTTATTTATTGCTTATTTATTTATTTTATTTTAATTTACTGAAAGTAAGATCTTGAAATATATATATATAGTATATATTATATATATTATACATATACTATATATATATATATAATATATATATATATATATTATATATTATATATATAATATATATATATATATATATAATATATATAAATAATATAATATAAAAATAATATAATTGGTATATATTATATAGTATATATAAATATATATATATATAATATATATATATAGATTATATATATAATATATACTATATGACTTATATATATATATATATAGGGTCTATAAATGAACACTGAAAAAATTGGTCATATATTTTAGATGTAAAGAACTCTCTTCTCTACTCTCCTCTCTCTCTCTTCTCTCTCTCTCTCTCTCTCTCTCTCTCTTCTCGTCTCTCTCTCTCTCATCTCTCTCTCTCTCTCATCTACATATATATCTATATATATATAAATATTATAATATATATTATATATATATATATATATTATATATATATATATATATATATATATATGTATAATATATTATATATATATATATAATATATATTTATATATTATATATTATATATCATATTATATATATATATAATAATATATATATATAGCTATATATAATTATATATATATATTTATATATAT
>JABUQX010064775.1:10000-43672 GCA_015478945.1 Trachelipus rathkii
AAGCATACGAGTAATGGAAATATATTCAAAAATAAATAACAACAAATATTGTGTGTGTGGGTGTGTGTGTGTGTGTAGTGCTGTGTTTTTTAGTTTGTTAGGATCAAAGCAATTTGAAGGATGCTTATTTTTATGTTTTTTTACATTATTATAATTTCATTATTATATTATTATGTATTATATATTATTATATTATTAATTATTATTATTATTATATTATTATGATTATTATTATTATCTATTATTATATTGTATTATTATAATGACCTGGTTAATGATACATTCACCTGTTAATTAAAATAATATTATTGTATTAAGGTAGAAAGTAAAGTAGTATAAAGTAGTAGTAAGTAGTAAGTAAGTAGTAAGTAGTAGTATGTGTAGTAAGTAGTCAGTATAGTAGATGATGGTGGTAAGTTACGTCGGGTAGGTGAGGTAATATTTGTGGCTAAGAGGGATTTGCAATCGAAACCCTGTGAGTCAATTGCTATATGAGAAATAAAGGCCAGGTTCCGCAAAAATGGGAGCTGGAACCGTTGGTGTGGTTTTTTTAAAAGTCGGACTGAGCGGGAGCTCTTATGGGCAGGGGGGGAGAGGGGAAGTGATGTTGGTGGGGGTGGGGGTAATTTAAAACAGATTGAGGAGGTTAAGAGACAAAAAGGGTGAATTGAGAAGAGATAAAGAGGGGAGGAGCGGCCCACGCTAGATTTCAAATAAGGAAGAGAATTGGGGCGGAAGCACGAAGAAAAAAAGAACGGAAAAAAAAAAAAAAAATAAATAAAAAAGAAACAAAACAAAAACAAAAATTCAAACGAAAATAACGGAGGGATGGAGAGGTACAGGATGAGAGAGTATCTAAAAACAGTAGGACGATGGAACAGGAGAAAAAGCAGTATGATATAATCAATGAATACGTAATAGATAATATAGAATAATTAATAAGTAATAATAATATATAATACTAAAGTATTAAAGTTGAAGGGGCAGACAGAGTAATGAGATGAAAGGTGGATCCATTAGCAGTTGAGCGAGACAAAGAGGAACGAACAGATACGACGCCCTAAGTTACGGGGTCGTAGAGAACACATAGGTATAGGAAATACACGATTGCGTCAAGTAGCACTCACACAATCACGTGCGTGAGTTCCAGACATGTCCAGTATTATTTCGACCAGGTCTGTTACGTTCACATGACTCAGACTGAGCACCGACACTAGAAATCAGTAATAATCAATTGAGGAGAATATGACGCGATAAGTCCCAGAAATGTGGATTGAGGACAAGTGACAACCGCGTAAGATGCTCGTGAAAGGGACTGTTATTAAGAAAAAACAACGTTAGAATATCCACCTAAGTTCATATATATTATCAAATATGGTCTAGCGTATATAATATATTGTTATATATTAGTGTATTATATCAGTTATATATATTAATATTACGGATTAAATGAAGTATACTTTATATATATATATTATATATACTATATATATATTATATATATTAATATATTATATATATATATATATATATATATTATATATATAATTTATATATATATATTATATTTTATATATATATATATTTATATATATAATAATATAAATATATATCTAAATATATATAAATTATAAATCATATATTATATATATATATATATATATATATACTATAATATATATATATTATATAATATTAATATATATATATAATAGTATATATTATATATAGGCTATATTCTATATATATATTATATAATATATATATATAATATATATACTATATATATATATTATATATATACTATATATATACTCACTCACTACATATATATATATATTATATATATAATCTTGATATTATATATATAATATATAATATATTATATATATATATATATATATATATATATTAATATATATACAATATATATATATATATATATATAAATATATATAATAATATAATATCTATATATATATATAAGTATTATATATATATTAATATATCATTATATGATATATATTATATATATATATATGTTATATATATAGAACGTGAAGAAGGGAAGGCGTTTTGGCACGAGTACAATAACTTTAATTATTTCATTTTTAAATATTAAAATATATATGAAGAAAATTTGCTTGAAATATTGTAGTTTTTTGACAAAAATTACTTTTCATAAAATTAATCTGGCAAACACATCTTTCTTGATAGACTCTTTGTAACCTTCCCATATTGCATAAAATCTTTTCAAAAAAAACGAATTTAAACCGATTCTTTTTGCACCACTTCTTTACATTAACTGACTTCTGTTCTTTGGCATCATTAATTAGTCACCCTCGCTATTCGGAAAAACCACCACCTTTATATTTTTGTGTCTTTGCAAGGCTTCCACCCTTGCAAGGTGGCTCCAAAACCACTTCATTAGATTCATCACGAAAAATATTTGGATATACCTAAGAATTTAGGCAATATTAAGTAACTGTCATTTTTTATGGGAAATACATCCTAAACGACATGTTGATTTTCAATTAATCACACACTTGTTTTTAAGTCAATGATTAGAAACTAGTTTTTAAAAGATAAAAGCTCGTTTCATCTTTTATGATATATATATTATTATATTATATATTAGTATATATATATTTATATAATATATATATATATATATATATATAATAGTACTTCTATATATAATATATTTTATAAAATATATTATATAATTATATAATTTAATATATTATATTATTATATATATATATTATATATATGATATACTATATTATTATATATATATACTATAGTATATATATATATATATATATATATAATATAGTATATTATATATATAATATATATATATATTATTTTATGATATATAATATATATATATATATATATATAATATATATATATATCATACCTATATTATATAAATATATAATATATATACTATTTAATTATATATAATATATATTAATATATATATATATATAATGATATAGATATATATAATATATATATATATATATATATATTATATCATATATATATATATATGGTAATATATCGAGTGGGGCGGTGCTCGTGGTCAAAATTCTTTGAGTAGGCAAAACAGTATATATATATATATATATTATATATATATATATATATATATATATATAATTATATATATATATATAATATATATATAATATATATTATATATATATATATATATTATAAATATATATATTTTATATATATATATATATACTATATATATATATATATATATTACTTATATATTATATATATCATATTATATATATTAATAATACTATATAGTATATATATATATATACTCACACTACTGTAATTATATATTTATATATATATGAAATTCATATTTTTATTTTGTGAAATATGTATTAAAAAAGATTATTTTTTTTTAAGATGACTGGCTATTAGGTCGGCAGGCAATACAGAGGTTGCCTAGACTTAAAGAAAACGGAATTATTTTTCTGACTCAGAAGTAACAATTGCCACTGATGGCGCTATATTTAATAAATGGAATCAAGTTGAAATTTGAACCTCGGCGCTTATCATGAGCCATCGAATGAAGATTATATATATATATATATTATATACTATATATATATGATAATAGTATATATATATGAGTATATATATATATGCTGTATATAATAATTATAATATATATATTATATATATATACATTATGCTGAACTTTTTAATATTTTTATGGGTCTCACTAAAGGCAAGTAGCGTTGCTACTCTCCTCCCTTGAAAGCGCGCGACTGTATCATACTATACTATATATTATTGGATTATAGATATATATATATATATATATAATATATATATAACTAATTTATATATATATTTTATATGCTACTATACTTTATATATGATATATTATAGTGATATATATATATATATTATATTATATATATATATATATATATATATACTATTACTATCTATATTATATATATATATATATAAATAATATATATATATATTATATATTTATAATATATATATATATAATATATATATAGTATATTATATATATATAGTATTAATATATATATATATATATATATATATATATATATATTATATACGGTATATATATATGAACTTTATATTATATGTTATATATATATATATATTAGTATGTATAGTGAGTATATGCTATATAATATATATATTATTATATATATATAATTATATATATATATTATATTCTATATATAAATAATAAATAATAAATATATATATATATTGTGAGTATATATATAATATATATATATATTATTATTATATATATTATATATATATATATATATATATTATATATATATATTATATTATATATATATATATATAATATAATATATATATAGTATATTATATATTATATATAGATTATTATATTATACTATATATACTATTACTATATATATATATATATATAGTATATATATATAATATTTATATATATACTATATATATATATATATATATTTTAACTATATATATATACTATATATATATATATATTTATATATATATAACAGTATATACCGTAATAATTTAGATATAATATTGCATTAAAAAAATGAAGCTATTTGTATAAAGAAAAAAAAAAAAATACAAAATAAAATTTTCCCCCCAAAATAACCCACGTGAACCAATGATTGACAACTAACTCCATCATATCCACATTTTTCCTACACGGTGGGGTAGAACCCTCTGTAACATGGCTGAACCAAAGAAATACTCTTATTCATAGAAAAGACAACACTCTTTTTCATATAAATATTTTGTTTTGTATGGAAGAATATTTACAACAGCATAATTTACGTGTCTTAGGAGGCATTATGTGGTTGATTGCGATTCGCCACCACTTAGTCCTTTCGCTAGAATTCTATGCGTGCCCTGATTTCCAGTGTAATGTTGCAACAATACCCTATCTGCGCGAAGAAGAACCGGTTAAAATAAGGTGATATAATATATACTTATATTTTTATATATATATACTATATATAATATATATTAATATTATATATTATATTATCTATATCATATTATATTATATAAATATATATATAACTATTTATATATATATATATATATATAATATATATAGTATATATAATATATATTATCAATAATTATATATATATATATATATATATATATATAGTGTGAGTACTCGTTATATATATATATATAACATATATATATTATATATATTATATATTATATTATATACTATAATCTATATATATACTTATATATATTATATATATATATATTATATATATTATTACTATAATAATATATATAATATATATATATATATATAATATATATATATATATACTATATTATATATATATATACTATTATAACTAATATATTCCATATATATATATTATAATTATATAATAATTTTTATATATAATATATAATATATATATATATATATTCTATATATATTATATATTAATATAATATAGTATATATATGTGTGAGTGAGTAACTATATATATATATATATATATATATAATATATATTAATCTATATATATATCATAATATATCTAGTATATTTTATATATTACTATATTCTATATGAATAATCTATAATATATATATATATATGCTATAATATATATATATATATTATATATTATTTATATATATATATATATATAATATACTATATACATATATATAATATACTGTATATATATATATAATATTATATTTTATGATATATATATTAGAATATATTCTATAAGTAATATAGTAGTATACTATGATTATATATATTATATATATATATATATATATATATAGATATATAATACTCTACTTATAATATATATATATATCATATATTTATTATTATATAGTATATAATAATAATATATAATATTAATATATTAAGTAATATATAATATATATAATATATAATTAATATTTATGATATATATTTTATATAGTATATATATAATATCATATATTATATATTATATTATATATTTGATATAGTGAATATATACCTAAACGTATTAAATTACTGATATATATACTTATATTATATATATATGAGTGATCATATATATATATATATATATAATAATAGTTTTAATATATATTATATATATCTATTATATATATATATATATATATGTATTTATATAGTTATATAATATATATATATAAGTATATTTATATATTTGACTTGGTGTTACTAGTGTGTGTATTCATCTCGGCGAAACTCTTGTTCAGATCGACTTGCCTCTACATTGATTTCGTGATTTCTTATCATTGACACATTTGCCCCTTCCATGTCATTCCTTAGCATGTGTACAATCACGATTGCGGTGGTGCTACAGGTTTGAAGACGCCAGACACTGTTTCTCACAAGGTTTTTATAATAGATAATATATCATAATAATAATAAGTGAATAATTGATATAATAATAATAATAATAATAATCAGATAATTTTTATATAATAATATATAATGAACATCTAATAATAATAATAATAACTATATAATAATAATAATTAATAATATTAATAATACATAATAATAATAATATAATAATAATCATAATAAAATAATAAAATCATTTATAGCTTATTAATTGCTAATGAAGAAATTAATAATATACACACAATAATGATAACATATAATACGGGTAAATAATATCATATAATAATATAATATATAATAATAATAATATAATCATAATAATATATATATAATAATAATCAATATAATATCAATAATAATAATAATAATAAATATTATAATATAAATAATAAAATAATATAATTACAGTAATAATAATAGTTATTAAAATAAATAATAATATAATAAATAATTAATAATGAATAACAATAATAATGAATAATAATATAATATAATGATAATAATAATAATATAAAAATATATAATAATAACATAATATAATTAATATATTAATAATAATGAATAATGAATAATAAGAATAATAATAAACATAATAATAATACTTCAATAATAATAATAATATATATATAATAATTCAATAATAACTAATAATATAATAAAAAATGAATAATAAAATGAGTGAATAACATAAAAACATGAACGCATACAAGAATATATTCCGTAGTGCTTTTCGATGATCTGTCCACCTCATAACTTGCAATGGTGGGGAATGTTCAAGAAGCCGGTCTCCCTAGCCGGTAATAAATAATAATAGATAATAATAAAAATTAATAATCAATAATAATAAAATAATAATATATAAAATAATATGAATGAATAATAATAAATATAATAATAACTATAATAATGATAATAATTAGTCAACCAATAATAATATAAATAAATAATAATATAATATAATATAATAATACATAATAATAATAATAAATAATAATAAATAATAATAATAATAATAATGATAATAATAATAATCAATAAGTAGATACACCACTGCTACTATTAATATTATACTTATTATAGACACTAACTACTTACCTTACTACTACTCTACTAATAATAATAATATAATAATAATAAATATACTAATAATAAATATAAAATAATAATAATAATATAATAATAATTAATAATAATATAATGAATAATAAAATAATAAATAATAATTACTAATATTAATAATAATAATAAATAATGAATAATAAATAATGATAGAAAATATGTTAAAATATATATTATTAATTATTCATTATTATGAAAATTATTATTAGTTATTATTATTATTATTCTTATTTTATTATTATTATTTATTATTATATTATTATTTTATTATTATTATTATTATATTATAATTATTATTATTATTAATTATTATTATATTATTATATTATTATTATTATTATTTATTATATTTTATTTATTAATAATTATTTTAATATTTAATATTATTATTATTATTATTTTATTTTATTATTATTATTATTTATTATTTTTATTATTATTTATTATTTATTATTATTATTATTATTATTATTATCTTTATTATTTATTATTATTATTAATTATTTTTATTATTATATTAAGATATTATTATTATTATTATTATTCCTTATTATTAATATATTATTATTAAATATTTTGTTTTTATATTTAAGAGTATATATATATATATATTATAATAGTATTATAATATATAATATTATACTATATTATATAATTATAACAGATGATATCTTTTTAGGATATTATATATTATTATATATAATTATAATATACGTATATATATATAATTCATATTATACTATTATATAGCTATCGTTGTTATTATACATAATTGCAGTTTGGAATAGTATAGATTGAATTCTCTTATCTTACCCGACCGATCGTCCGCTTCAATTCGCCCAAAGAAACGTGACATCGAAATGGTCACCGTTACACGGGGATGGTTTGCCTCCCTCTGTCGTTCCGCTTGAAGTACAATGGTAGTAGATGTCACTCAATACCAGGGGTCGAGAACGCAGAAGATTAATTGTGGTGGAGGAATCTTTGGTGATTACACTAAGACGGAACAATTTTGTATTTCGGAGAAGATAACTGGGGAGGTTATAGCTGGGGGGAAAGTGTGTGGAGATCCTCAGGTAGTATTAAGTGGCCTTAAAGATGTCTGAAGTTCAATTGGTGAATGCTGTATATGCTGTGAAAGGCTGCGACCCATGAAAAGATTCTAGGATGTGAAGTTCAAAGTGCTCGAAAAAATAAATTAGCTTGTGCCGAAGTGAAAGCTGCTGTTGAACTCTCTAGAAGTGCACTGAAAAGATGCTAGGTGGCCATAACGATGTGCCATATCTTTTCTCTAAAATTCGTCGAGCTGTTTTGACTCTCTCTATATCATTTTCAATCTCTCCTTTCTGCACAGGGTGACAGAGTCATTCATCCAACTTACCTCCGGATGAGTTTTCCGTAACTGGAAGCCGCGAGAATCCACGTAAATAATTTGATCTTACTAATACTGTGGAGACTTATCGTTGCGGAAAGATTACTCGTGTCGGACACTCTTCCTTATCTACTAAAGACTTTGGTGTCACAGTCAATATCCCTATTCCTTTGGCGCAACGGCACTGCCATGTCAAATCGTCGTCGTCACTGTCTGGCGCCGTGTGTGACAAGAAGGGAGAGCAGCAATAGGGGTTCCTCGAGGAAACGACCGTCAGAGTGCTGGTGGTTTCTTCTTCGTGGTGATTACAGTCATGAGTATACACACGAAATACTTATTCACGACTTTTAATTTAGGATTAGTATTGAATTTAGGAATTAAAGTATTTTATAAAATAATATTTTCGGTCATTTCGAGACACTTGGCTTACAGCTGTCCATAAGTTTCAAACTCTCAACAACGGTATATCTTATTGTCAAAAATATTGAAATTATGAAAGTCGAAGTTTCAAATATACAACCAAACAACAAAAATAATATAAAAATAATATAATAATAATAATAATAATCGAACAACAATAATAATAATAATAAATAATAATAGATAATAATAAGTAATACATAATTAATAATAATAATATCAATACTAATAATAATAATAGTATCATAATGATAATAATCAAATAGTAGTATATATAATGTTTAATAAAAAAGTTGCGCGCGAACCGTATAAAATCCAATAATGACCTTCTTCAACGATCTTCAGTCTTTTACTATTCAGAGAAAGCTGTGAAATAGCTGATGTACTTGATTTTTACACTCTCTTTATACTTTGCGATTCTACAGGGGGGGGGGGGGGGGGGGGGTGTCATTCTTCTCTCGGCTATTCCACGCGATATCTGGAAGCAAATATCTTAAGCGTAGATAATGTATGTGTGTTGTCTGAGGGGAAATAATTGCGCTGGAAGAACGAAATTCTAGTCTATGGAACGACGAAAGTTCTTTTTTTTCCCATCATCGTTTGCTCTTCTGCATTTAAAGAAGTGAACACAATTCCCGATGCTTTGTTTTAGAAGAAGGAAAGAGATTTCACTGGCCAAGGCGATTGAAAACAGCCAAATGCAACGCATTACGGTACAAACTGACACAGCACGAAAACGAGGGAAAGAACCTGAAGCGGAAAAGACCAAAAGGGGAAAAAGAGAGCCGGCAAGACCTCAACTAATATCTCAACCTGAATATAGCTCGATAAACCAACAATTCACCATGAACCGACTCCTAACCCAAATTATAAGTAAAGAAATTATTCAGTCGAATAGAAGGAATTAGAATACCTGCCCAGTCTCTACATCCAACAGAGATCACAGCTCCCTACCTTATCTTCAGAAGCCTGAAGCCTCTTCGAGGCCTCAAGCATGCGCAAGTTCAGCTCCAGTTATATTAAGCTAATCGAGTAAGAAGCCGACAAGCCCGAAAATTGCAGCCACGCAATTAAAAGTAGACGACACTCATAAACCCTTAGACTTAGTAGAATGGAGAAAGTATATAAAAATTAAGAGGAGCCTATCATCTGTTGTAGTCAGATTTACCTGAGATAGCGCCACGAAGGTGTTACCTATTTATAGATAAGAAGTGAACTAGTGGAAAATATAAGGTCAAGCCGAGTGCCCAAAGAAGTGCCGGTGGAACAGACCCGACAAACCTAACGGTGCTATGCTGACATAAGTTAAGCGCGAGTCGGAACTCGATATCAGGTCCACGAAAAGCAAGTTGAATGAATGACCTACAGGGCGTAGCCCGTGTCTCCATATAATTGGTACATATTCACATAGCCCTGATTAGCTTCCGTTAGTGAGTCAGCAATTAAATGAGTAGTCAAGTATAGACCCACCCCGAGAGTATGCTTGACTCTGTTTAAATTACTGCTTACAATTAAATTTCATAAAATATAAACATGTTACATTCATATTTTAGAACAAGGGAAGTGTATGTATCAAGTATACCGAGAGTATTGGAGAATCAAATAAAAGTATGAGAGTACCTAAACAATAAAAATGCGTGAAACTGTTCCGAATGTCCAAGTATTATTATTATAATAGTAAGTAGATAAAGTAATATACTTAAGTGCCTATGTGAAATATGTTAAGTTATTATGTTATAATTAAAATTAGCACGAGATTATTTTCGAAACAATATAGGGAGTAGTATAAATATGTTTAATACCATATATAAGTAACATAACCTATTTACATATCAAGTCGGTAAATTATTAATGATATTAAAAAGTTATATATTGATTAATAAGTATATAAAAGAGGTTAGGTATATATATGTACTGTATATATATATATATAATGATATTATAATCATAAAAGACGTCTAAACCTGATATTAATAAATTATTATTATCTCTTATTATAATTATATATAACAATATAAACTGAGTTTTAGTACCCACTATTTAAACCAAGTCAGAGATAAATTAAAAAACTTATCCATTCCGGAACATTAACACTTCATTTATATATTATATTATATTATTACACAAAAGACTAATTTATTGAATTCATTTACATATTATTTTATTATTATATACATATTATATTCATAGTATTATTATTAATTGATACTAAGTAGTTAAGTTATATGAGATAAGTAGTAAGTTAGTTTAGATAGTTAAGTAGCATAGTAGTACTAAGTAGTAAGTAAATTAAGTAGTAGTTAAAAGTAGTAGTAATGATAGTTAAGTAGTATTTTTATATATATAACATTAAGTATTTTAAGATAATTTCAAGATAATTTATATTTAGAAGATTAATCAATTATGGAGATATATAAGAAAAGATACTTTTAGTTAGAGATTTAGACATTACTGAAATAACAGTTAAAATTCATTGAAGAATGTAACTATTGAACCACCTATCGTATTATAGAGAAGCAAAGTAAGATTAAAGCTTATAAAGAGGAATATTAGTTATAAAAGTAGAAAATAAAAGTCTATAATTATCATGCCTTAATATTAATTATGACTAGAGTGGAGATGAAGTTCTAAAATTGAAATTAATTAACAAAAATAAAATTTAAATAAGAATTGGCTCATTGAAAGAGTATAATTAATTTAATATATAAATATAAGAATTTAATATATTATAATTTATTGAATATTTAATGAGATAATCAATTTCACACTAGAGTATTAGTTCTTGAATAATTAGTGTATTTAAATTTGAGGAACGGAAAAACTTTTGTGCTAAATTTGGTTATTATTATATTTTAATTAATTAAAAACTCCCTAATAATCAGCAGTTTACTATCATGGTTAATTTTGAATGCCATTTTTCAAGCTCACCTGAAGTATTATCTTACAATTAGAAACAAAACTATCTTGAAAACACAACCGGACAGCGAAATGCAAACATCATTGTTATTAAAGACAACATTACTCATATTTATGAAATATGAAGCATAATGGTAAGCATTAAATACATAACGAATAGACATGAGCATTCACAAAGATGTAATAGAATACAAGTAGATTTAATTTATTATATACTTTGAATAAAAAATTGTCTTGAAATATGTTTATGGATTGCATTTGTTAAGTAATTTTTCTTCTAATAAACCTACATAATTAAAAACATAAGTTTTGAAATATAAGAATATAAAGATAAGGTGAAAAAGTTACTTCTTGAAATTGGATCTTATTATATAGTCATATGACAGAAAGAAATGTTTTGAGAAAAAGCTTGAGATTACTCATTTATCGTTTAATATATTTTAATTTTATCAATTTATTAATGTAATTCTTAATGTCTTAACGTCCACATATATAATTTATTCTTGCAAAATTGTAAAATGAATAAAATCATTTTTAATATTCCAATTAGTTTTATTAGAGTGAAGAATCACCTCTTTTATTTTGTTATCAGAATTTATGTGGTGTTCTTCTTAAATAAATAATGTTGAAATTATTTTTATGTCATCGTAGTATTAAACTATTAGTGCTCGACAAATTCTTCAATGTTTATATGATGGGTATTTACGTTTTTGAGTATCTCAGATATTAAAGAGTAAGCGTTATAATCTAAATATCACTTTTCACAGAACATTATTATGAAATAGGTTACTAATAAATTATAAATCAAACGTTTAACTACTTATATTAAAGATATAAACATCACCATACCCAAAAGCGCAATCAGGTAGAGAAAGTACAATCATGAGGCTTATTCAGTTAATTCAATGGGCTTTATAATGATATCAGATTAATCTGAATTATATCGACCTCATTCTATGTCACGCGATCTTTGGCTTTCACTCTATTGCTTAATTAGGCCTTAGTCTAAATATGTAATTATATATTAAAAAATTATAATACTCATTATTCTATTCTTTTGTGCGGTGGCTTTTTGAGTTTATATTTTCTAGCTCTCAGTTATTAATCAAAGTAATGATATGTCACATCACTACGAGCTTAATCGTTTTCGTTTTCACTTCATTACGTATTTAGGTAAAGTAGAATATATTAAAATTCAACCCTTGAGAAAGAAGCTCTAGCAATAATAACTGGCATAAGGAAGTTTATTTGTTTATTGATTTCTAGGTTGTATATTCTTTTAAGTTTCTTTAACTCAGAAATAGGTGCCAACTCAGGTACGATAAGTCAGTAAATGACATCGGAGTTCTTAATGCACATTAAAACCCTAAATCTAAGACAAAATTTTTGATAATTCTGACACCGATCTTAGAAAAGAAATCTAAATGTGCTCAGCTGTTTTTTAATTATTTGCGATATATAGTTAGAAAAAACTTAATTTCACTTGCAATCGAGCATATCATTATTCTATGTCTGGAAATTTCTGACAATAATATTGTGCGTCTAAACATTTCTAAGAAAAATACCGCCCGCTAACCCCTCATAGCATTAGCAGATGTTACTATTTCTTATATAATCTTCGCGCGCGAGAGTGATAGCACCCAGTTCCAAAACGAGAGATTATTTATGTAGCAGGTACACAAGTCTACAACAACTTGCACGGGAATTGATATAAACACTGATATAACAGACAGATAACTAGATTCTATAATAATGTGACGCAGAATTGAGCACAAAAATCATATTTCACAAGAGATATAAGAAAAAATGACTATACAAGTAACATAATATGTGTTGTTACATCCAGCCCCCAAGTTTTCCCGTCAACCATGAGCTATCAAAACGAGTTTGATTAAGCACAATATATCTCTGTCTGCTCAACGGGGGATCATACATTTCTCCTCAGACAAGAGCTTTTTTAAAGAGTTGCCACTCTATGGATATTATACAATCTGAGATATTTAATATCAGATGTAAGTATAGATTGAGTAAATCACATAACAATGACATACATGTATACAAAGACTCCAACTTTCACATGACTAAATAAAATGCACTATAAGGCTTGGTAGTTAGCCTCATAATATGTCACAAATTATAAAGAAATTTATCACTTTATATATGTAGCTAAATCAATCAATTATATTGATATAAAAATAAATAAATCACCTTTGGCTCCTTCGCCATTAATAAAAGATCAAACGCACCAGAAGTGTCTAAAATACACAGAGCTAAATTGCTTACCAGGCTTATAGCCTTGTCAAGCAAGACTCCGGACCTGGCACACGAGAGAGCTCATTAACCACAAATAACAAGAAATTAGGATTCATGCCAGAGAGAGATTGCGGCAACGATATACTCTATGCAGTTAATTTAGCTTATACACAGAAACCACAACTCTACCTATGTCGAGGAGAAGAACATTCTCTACTCCTATTCAATATACCCTTATATAAATAAGTATAATTGAACCTCGGCTATCGTCCATAGATAAACATCATAGATTAACTTCTCAAAATATGACTCTATAAAACACCTAATTTAAGCCATGCATCTACTTACACTCGAAAGAAGCTTATACCGACTATTCAACATGAATGAATTTCTCTGAGACTACAGAGAAACTCATACATTAATTCTTTGCGCATCGGTTATCCGAGAACTTTATCACCCGCGGTCTTATGAATGGTAAAAAAGTCTTTCATATTCATCAGATATATGGTCTTATCCAGATAATCTGAACAACAACAACTATCACTCTGACATAAGAAGAATATCGATATTCATTCACATCACTAAGACATAAAACCACTAACCGTCACAATAGAAAATGTACTTAGATTTATGAGATGAAAGGAGTTATACTTTTTTATAGTGATGCTATACTACTATAACTACTATATACACCAAAGGATCCCAGAGCCTGTCAACTTCAATGGTAAACCACAATAGAGTTACGATCTCAGACTATAAAGTGACGCGGTACTAGCTCGGTGATCACTTTAGGACTAGCATAACATCGAGAGCTATAATATAATTAATGCTACATTGCTCCTATCGGGCACACAGCTAAACAAATTCTTAAAATGCATAATAGACCCACTATTCATAAGCCACTATAATCTTTTTTTAACTTCTCCGATCATCGAAAGAATAAAAAATTACTTTAGATAAAGACCACCATAGCTAACTAGTGTCATAATAGTTTATTAAAATATAACTAGATCCAATTTTCTAATTAATACAACAATCTTCAAGAGGCTCGTAGTTCAATGAAGTCCGAAAATAGAAGATTATCCAGTGGTTTATTAATGTTACTTGTTGAGAGTCGCAGACTCAGAGCCAAACAAGAACTAACTACAAGAGTACTACTATTTATCAGATCTGAAGTACTTCACCAGATCTAATGGCACCATGGAACAATAGTCTCGAGAGCAGCGCTTTCTATGTTCAGCTCTTAGAGGGAGAATACTTATGCCCTAATTGATTCATAAGGATAACGATATATGATAGTTTGGTGTAGACCTCAATAACTTACACTCCTTCATAATTACAAAATTCGTGTTTACACTAATAATTAAGTACTTTTCTTTTAGTACGAATTTCTGAGTAAGCTCACTGGGTGTGATTGTATTTATACTTATAGATTCTCGTCCTTATGATCTGCGACCCTTTTTGTATATAAAAAAATAATAAAAAATAGAAATAATAAGAAAATATATCTTAACTACAACTTCTTTTCCCTTTGTCACGAACTGTTATGAATTATGAATAAAAAAACTGATATATAAAATTGATACTACTTATTTATATTCAATTTAGGCTTGTTAACACAAATGTTTGTTAATTCTAGACAAACTTACGATATAATAATAACGATATAATGCTCGTATATTAATTAATTAAAAACTGCAAAATAATGTTCTCAGTAAAAGAAGCAAAGAGACAAACAATTAAGCCAAAAATTCTAAATTGTAATAATCTATATCTATTCTAACGTACTGAGTTCTTTCGCTTAGATATGTACTAAACCATTGAACTGGAGCTCGTGCTATTCTCTTACTCGTGAAGTCGCTCTTTACGGCAGATCGGGAGTATATACCTTTGTACCCGCACTTTTACAATGTTCTGAAAGTCTGGTATGACCGCCGTCTTAAATATCCGGATACACAACCGAACGAGAGCCTATCATCAACATATGAGAATGTCCACCTATAAAGTACCCGAGGCATCCGCCGACGCCAAAATTAATTCTCTAAGAGAGAGAAGAACCATTGAGATTCTTGGTCCTTACGGCAATCCTATATACCACAATAAAATCCCTCGATAACTGCATTAAAAGATGGATATTTATTACTCTGCAGAGTTAATCCTATATATTATTACAATTACCCAGTATTTATGAAATTGCGACTTAGGGGAATCGTCACTCTTAAGACACAACAATAAAAGCCCCTCCTTAAGGCCACGAGTGATAGCATTATACACTAGAGAGCACAGCAAAGGTCAACTTTTTCTCATTGACAAACAACTTTTCAAAATGACGACAATATGAAAAATTAAAAAGAATATATTATTAATACGTGTAGAGACATTTAATTGTTTTTAATATATATTATTTCTAAACTTCTTTGTTCATAGACGAAAGAAAAATAATTCTACTAGTCCACTAGTCAGCTATGATTCAATATTAAAATAAAATCTATTCCTTGAAAATGTCCCGAGAATATCAAGATACGTGACTGAGATAGTGCGAGGCTACTTCTGGCTCGAGCCTACCCTTAATTATATTAGTGAGAACTGTATTCTCAAAGGATATAGCAATAAAGAGAAAAGTACGCGCAATTGATAATTAGACCGGAATAGTCAAGAAGGCTTGCAAAAAGGGCATCTAAAAACAGACATGTGATGCAGAAATTCTCTTTGCTATTTCAGTTTGAGTTATCGATTATTATTATTTCTATGTTTGGAAAATCAGAAAAAACTTTAATATTATATTAATTTACTTGACGATTCTATCTGAGTTGCAGGAATTCGTCAGTCCACTTATTTGTGCCATCTATGAGTATTAGATTGCAACTTGTTACGAGAGTATTGGTTACTACTCTATCGTAGCCGGCTTTTTAATTTCGCAAGCGAGAAGCATAGAAGAGTCGAATTTGTTTGTGGGGTAATAGACTTGTTCTGTTGTATATGTTGCTATGTTTACTGTGACGAGTGGTGAGAGCTATTGGAGATTAAGTACGTGTACGGCAATACCAATACTTCTACTACTACTAGAAATTAAATTTTAGAGAGTGATCTATATATAATCTAATAATAATTCGGCTCCAGGCTACAACTCCGCGTAGAACTTATTGCACGGCTCCAAGACTCTTCCACGCTTTACTAAACCCGGCTTGACAAATTTATCCTGTGTGGTCTCCCGCGTGCACTCCGGCCTGCCGAACGTGAGCCCCGAAACCGAGACTACTCGAAACCCATACTACAGGACTCAGGGAATTCCTGTTCTTAAGCAGTTCACACATTGAAAAAGTATCGCCCGCAAAAGACACTACTCTCGTCTACAGAATTCAAATTCTGAGCCACTATCGAACATACTGCTAAACAACTATCACTAGCTAATAGAAAAAACTTAATATTTTTTATACATAAATTGTACGTTATTATTATTATAATATAATATATATATATAATCTTTATAATTCCAAAATTCTGTAGCTCTACTTGCTAATATCAAAATATAATATAGAATTACTCCGGCTTTTATCCGTCAGCTTACCGAAGCTTATAATACTCACGGCTTAACCGAGGCTCGAGAAATAGCTTCCTACCATAAACTTATATTAATAATCATCAATCGCATAAATAATGATGATGTATGTAAGGAAGTAGAATTTCTTCCTAATAATTTTACATAAAGAAATAATAATATTTAATAATAAATAAATAAAATAAAAAAAGTGAAATTTTTTGATTTACTAATATCTTAAATAAAAGTAGTTATAAGGGTTTCGAGATCTTATACATATATAGGTACCTACCCCCTTAGTAGTAAATAATGAAGTCAAATACTAATGAAGAAGTCGACTTCAAACTTCTTCGTTACTTTTTTTTTATATTATTCTATATCTTATTTAATAAACTATTATATATAATACATCCATAGTAATCTATATATATACGGCACGAGACTTAATAGTCTATCAACTTAAAAGACCCCATTTCAATTATTAGAAAAGAACCTGTCACCTAAGTTATAAATTGCCCTAGTTTTTAATAACATTGGCACAAAAATAGAATTTGCAAAGAAAGTATGAGGAATATTTAAATTTATCAAATTAAGCGAATATTGGGAAACTCGTTATTTATTTATTAATACTCCTACATTTTCCTACTTGCTATTAAATCTATTTTGAGCTTGCCTACAACCTTGTAAGAATCATGCATCGTTAACAATCGTTTATTCGGAGCCCTGTCAAAAAAATTTCATTTTTTTTTTACCCTGCCTTAAAAACTTTTTTATTCACGATGTATTTTAATTTTTCATTCAGTATTGAGAAGGATAAATTATATATCATAAGATTGTTTTTTTTTTTTTTTTTTTTTTTTTTTTTTTTTTTTTTTTTTTTTTTTTGTTTAGTTTTAACTGTTTTTATAATAAAGTTCTCTTATTATTTCGTGGTAATGTTATTAAGTTTTTTAGGCTGGGGTCGGGTATTTGCCATGTCTCAAAAAAAAATTATTGCAAATCAAATAACTTTTCATGAAAACATTAAACGTAAATGATTATCTGATGCGACGCTGCAGTACCTAGTTTTTCATAGGAATTTAATATATTATATCACCTCCTTTGTCAAGTAAATGTAATGCACAATTAATCCTTTTATAAAATAAAAGAGGCTATGAAAATCAAAGTGTTTCCTGGGCGCGCGGGGAAATCACAGTCGACAAATACAACTCTGTTGGAATCAAGAAAATTTCGTGATAAAAAAGAACAGCTTGGTTAGGAGGGGTTTCTAAGTTATGCCTTCTTGCTAAAATCCCTGTTATTTTTTATACTGGCGCGCTGAATGTTAGGTATTAAACACTGTAGAGCGAACATTAAATGCTATCTTATGAGGTCAAAAAAGAAGAACTCACATAATTTCTATCTTCAGAAACATAACTCAAGGTCTCTATTATGTTGTATTAAAACACAGCCTGAATCATGTACTTTTCGAGAGAGGAAAGAATTCTACGGTCTAAACTTGACATTCTCCTTACAGCTATAGAGTCACAAAGCAAAACTTCTGATCGAATCTTGGTTTCAGCTTCCCTCTGCATATAGCTGTCTAGAGGCCATATGCTATATCACATGATTTTCTTTATCTTTTGTTAATTTTTGGACAAGTTATCTATCGTGGTTATCGGATAATAATTTTACTGACTAAAAAAAAAATATTACGTTCGATTTTAGGGTGCGCTCTTCGAGCCCCCTCACAGTTACTGTCAGAGAAGAGGGACCCATGAGGACCGGCCAGGAAGGGCCAGATCGAGTACCCCGCTCCGATTGAACACTGCATGGCACCAGATACTTTGCGAGTGATTTAACCCTTACAGTGTATTATTCCTTTAATGTGACATACCTATAAAAAACATAATATAGAGAAAACATTTCTTAACTGGACACCACTTTTATTCAATCCATAGTTGTATTATTTGCAATTAATCCAACTTCAAGGGCGTGACATAACATGAGGTAACAAACCGCAAAGATGTGTGACGGGTCTATTCCAGGAATACGATCAGAACAGAAAAAATCACTTCTAATTGATATCGTATGTTAAAAAAAATTTATAAAGCCCAGCGGAAGTATTTTTATTAGTGGATTTGCTGGGCCTCCTTTTTCGCATATCCAATAGTACAATGAAGTACCATAAAATCGCGGCTATTTATAAATTGCTAATAAATCATGTTTCCAAAAATAAGAATTTTGTTGAAGTTGCAACTTGTCATTGCTCATTTTAACATCACTCCTCAAAAATCATTATGAAGGTAAGAGGAGTAAATTCTATAAATCTATACAAAAATCTAAAATATCGTAAGATGGAAAAGGGAATGAGGAATATAATTTACATCATATATGCGTTGAATTTTCTGTGAATTTTGAGGGATGATCAAATCACTGTATAAGTTAATAAACCGAAAGAAAAGTAATGATGATGAGCCTAGCTCGTAAAAATATAGTATCAAGTATATACCTTGCTTCATTGCATTAAATATTAGTATATGGACCGGATAACGGTTTCCATCGCAGGTTTTTTTTCTAGGATTATATTCTATATTTATTATATAATTCTTTTGTATTATATATTATTATATAGTGGTATTGCACATAATGGAGGGGTGTAAGTTATATGTATTACAGACGGGTTTAGTGATAGAATTTAATACGTAAGTGTAATGATAAATCTAAAGAGGCAGGTGAGTGAATTGTAACCGTACTCATAGCGTTGAGTTATTGACTTATCCTGTAATAAAAGAGCAGATGCTAAGCGCTAATATATGGGCCGTCTGAGTGCAAGAATGTAGTGAAGAGATGATGTTAGATGCTATGAGCGATCTGGATATGGTGGCGGTAGGTTATAGAGTCAGAGACATACTACACTATGATTATAACCATAAAATTTTTGTGAAGATTTACTTTATATCTTATTATAGACTGTATAATTACTTTATACCTATCTTCTCCTAACCTATAATATATGCCATGCAGATAAGGTACATTATATATATATATGAAAAATATATTATTAAATTATTATTATGCAACCAATTTTTGAGAACTTTCACAACTATTTATTTCTAGTTAATATATAATTTACATTGTATTATTGATTATTATTTTTTTGTTTTCTTATCTTTTTATACCATATACGTAATATTACATTCCACATCCTCTTGTTGAAAGATATTATTAAAATAATATCAGAAGAAATTAATCCTTTCCTTTTATAGCAGCGAATCCCACATCTCAGAATAATTTCATGTCGTTGATACCTCTTTATTTTAGACCCTTGTACCTATATTATATAAATATATATATATAATAATATAAAAATTTTTTTTTTTTTTTTTTTTTTTTTTATCAGAATAAAACACAGAATCACTCCAACCGCAAGAGCCCCTAGATCAAAGGAGGAGGTGTACCATTTAAGAACCACGCTGCCGAGCAGGACGGAGACAAAGACCGAAGGAGGGAGAATAGCTCACATTCAAGCCCAAGTACCGCATCACAGGTACGAAATAGCAACCTGGGCCGAGCTCCTCGATTGGCTCTGTTTGGCCGAAGTGCTCTATACAGCCTCAGTCATAGCCTACCGCTTCGCGGTGCTTTTAATATAAAGTAATAATGAAACAAGGCAAACTGATCTTAAAGTGCGAAGTAGAGCATATAATATATACACCCATGTATACACATTATATGGCCATTAATTAATTAGTAATATAATATATAATTATAATATATATAATTACTAAATTTGTAAATTACATTATATATAAATAGCTAATCGCTAGTAAATACGATATAATAGATCTACGATTATATTATTATTTTTTAGTTTTAGTAACTCTTATATACCTTATATAACATGCACGGCACGAGAAAGGCTAACGTACACTGATATATATTTTACCGGTATACAAATACACTGCTTTTCTCTAATTATAGCCGGCCAAATTATCACTAAGACATATAGTACAGAGAAATGTGAATAATTTTTTGCCGTCGACTCTTTTAAGAACATCTGTACACCCCGTTTGCCAAGTACACGCAGTTGTTGAGTTAGCTAGATGTAATAGTGTGTGAAGGCTTATATGTGTTTGTTTAATTGCGTTCTCAGATATTTTGTTATACTTCAGAATAATATTATTAGCTTCACCGATTTTATTTAAAAAAGAATAATTCTTTCAAAATATACTGAATATTATTATTTATTTCGACAAAAAATATTTAGTATAAACATATATCAATACTAATAATAATAATAATAGAATCAATATAAATAATAATAATAAATGATAGACGCTATATATAATACTATATTAATAAATAATACATGATAAAATACACATCATAATAAATAATAAATTAAATGAATACTATTTAAATAATACATTAAAAGGACAAAATATAATAAATAATAATAATAATATAATAATATATAATAATAATTAATAAATAAAACTAATATAAAATATATAATAATAATAATAATGGCCATATTTTACCTATAATGGCGTAATGTGTTACCCCGCCATAGATACCGAAAACTGAAGGATTATGGTACAATAGAAAAAACCTGAGTAACATATATATGGAAATCAGCGTATGAAATTGTATGGAAATAATGTATAGAAAATGGGAAAAAAAAAAATTTTTGTAAAATTGTTTTTTATATCTCCAAAAAACTACGGGAACAAGAAAAGAAAACTAATAAAGTATTACTCGCGAATACTCGCGTATATAAATTTTTTTTAGTCGTTTTTAGATTATGAGCGATAGTGTGGGACACGGAAGTGGGGGGACGTTTGTCCATACCTGTGATGCACATGAAGGGGAGGGGCGCAGATAGACCACCCGCGACACCAGTCAAAAAGTAGACCGTCACTTAAAGAGCGGGGGATTCCGGTAGGAACCTAACCCGTAGGGGGAGAAAGCTAGTTCCTATTTTATCTCGGTGTTAAGCCCCAATAAACCCAGTCGATCACTACCCGAAGTGGGGTCTAGGCACACGGCCTCTGAGACACAGGTCAGGACTTACTAAAATTCCGAAAATTGTATCCACAGACTCATAAAAGTAAGTATTCTATTTAGCGAGGATTTGTACCCAGGGCTGGTGAGTGTACTTTTTGTTTAGTTAAAGAAAAAAAATAAAATCTTTGTTTGCTAAATTAATTCATTAATTATGGTATCTTAGATAGTTTATTAGTTTGTTCTTGTAACCTATAGTAGTTTTTGGAGATAATAAAAATAATTTAAAATAAAAAAAAAGTAAATTTTTTTTTTTCCACATTTTTCCATATACAATTCGAGAGCACTGCATGCCTCCATATAGGTGTTATCAAAGTTTATTTCTTGTATTCTTTTAAAAACACCAGACCATAATCAAACGGATACCGACACAGTACAAACTATAATACAGAGATAATTTGTCATTAATTCTTTACATACATATCGTATGTACTTCAGATTATCCTTTGTATGATAAAATAATAATAATAATAATGTACATGCATAATAATTATGTGTCGTACATTTAACGTTTAAAAACAAACCGTTTTTGTACTCCTCTTTAGGGCGTCATTAATAAAAAAGACTAAGTCCTCTTCTTTCAATTAATGCTTATAATTATGTTATGCTATAATTATGTTATGCTAAAGAGAGTTCGATTCTTAAATTGTATTTCCTTAAATCTCATTTAATAACAGAAGTAAAGGGAATAATTAAAGAATCATGTTCAGTTAACACAAGTTTTTATTATAAATATAAGTAAATTTTTTGCATAATACTTATTACTATTGGAGTTTCTTTTTTATAATTTCAAGATGAATGTACTTTTTATATTCTGAAATTGTAGTTTGCTATTCAGCTTAAAATTAAATTTTCTCATATTTTTGGTGTTGGTTCTCTTTTTCTACTGTAAATACATTAAATAGTTAACACTTATTTTTCTTGATTTTTTTTTTTTTAACCACACTCGTTAACTGTTATGTTACCATATATTTTATAGAAAAATTTTTAATCTATTTTTATATTAATATAATGAATATACATATATATAGTTATTTTGGAAAGTACTATACGTTTACCTCATTAAATTTATATATATAGAAGTCTGTCTCCAAAATTAACTAATAGACTTTCTTAATTGTGTGTGTTATTTCCTTCGTGCTTTCCAGGTTTGTGTCTATGTATAGTACTCTTCTTTATTCATTACTTTCAAATAAATTATGCATGAATTAAACTACTGTCTTTTTTTCCCATTTTTATAGTTACCCAATACAAAAACCAAAATTCATTAAAATAATAGAAAAAAAGGATTCTACAAAAGGGATACAATAAATTAA
Organism: Trachelipus rathkii; assembly: GCA_015478945.1. Taxonomy (NCBI): domain Eukaryota; kingdom Metazoa; phylum Arthropoda; class Malacostraca; order Isopoda; family Trachelipodidae; genus Trachelipus; species Trachelipus rathkii. The sequence continues at coordinate 34,447 of JABUQX010064775.1, forward strand.
ATCTGCATTCCTTCCTGAATGGTTTAACAGTGAAGAACCCGTGATACCACTATTGGTCTTAGATCAGCTGTACAGTTGATAGTTTTTTTTTTTTATTATTATAACTCTACCCCATTTGTGTTCGGACTATTAGAAATTACCAAAAATATGAAATTTATTTTTAAATTTGTGGAGCAATGAAATTTTTGGTCGCTTTTCTTGCTGATCTCATGTAATATAGTTTTCCTTATTCTTTTTCACAAAACCACCAGTAGATAAATATAAACTTACCTACTTGATCTCTTCTTAGATCTTCATTAATCATCTTTTATAAATCTTTATCCATAACATTCCGTTTTTCATAAAACTCCTTTATATAAAGAAATCTTTTACTCATTCCTAATAATCCTTCACTTCACTTTACAGCATATATGTCTTATATTATCACTTACATCCTCTTTCTAATACAAATGGCATGGCCTCATTTTTATTTTATGTGTATTCGAAAAATAACTTAATGTTCTTACGAGAAAAAAAATGTAAACCAACATTATACTCAGGCATTAGTATTAGGACTCACGTCCTTCAGCACATCTTACAGTTTCTCTTGATATGGATTGTCTGCTCTCTACACTACCAAATATACGTACAAAAATTTGTCTTTCACTAATAACCAGATCTCAATAATTACTAATAAAATATATTAACAATTATGATACATAACTGAAACAACACCACAATATCGATTAATGCAACGAAATTATATCAAGACTAAAAGTAAAGACAAAATAGCTTACACTTATTTACAAAAGATAACAGTCTCATCAATTAAATAGAATTTAATATAAAAATGACAAGAAATAAATTCAGAGAGTCAGAAAGAGAGAGAGAGGACTGGGCAGCACATAACGCATGCTCCAGAATAGTCGCTATAAAACCTTAGAATATGGTCACACAACGTTGAACATAACACAACTCACACTTTACGCTATCATTGATATAGGATCCTATTAGTAAAGAACTCACACTTCATTCTTATTACACCACATAAGCTGAATATAGTGAATTAGAAAAACTCCACGTACATTCTATCTCAGTTACAAGAAACATTTGTTACCTCCCTTCTCTCTTTTACCGCAAAAGTTATATAAATATTAAGATTTCAATACTAATAATAGAGAATGACATAGGTCCTTAAAACTGCGATCTTGCTTCCTTCTATCCTAAACCAAATTACCCGCTCTCATTTAGAAAAACTAGTAGATGCAATCTGCTACTTATAACAGTACTATCGACCATATGTATTGAACCAGTTCCAAGCACAATAATCAAATTAAATTACATGTAAGTTCCAAAGGTAATGAAAAAAGGTACAGAATTAAAATATATTTCAAAAAGGAAATAGTAATAAGAAACACATATAAAAATAACTGTAGCATCCGATATAGGAGAGAGAAGACTTAATATAATTAAATAATAATAAGAATAATATACATAAATTATTAGCAAATTAAGAAACTCAATAAGTCAAAAATATAAACTGCTAACAAGAACAAAGTTCCACCACTGGATATACCTAATCAAAACCAAAGTCCAATCCACATTCAATATAAATCATTATTAAAACTATTAAAATTAATTATTATAGAACAACCGCAAATCCTAACTACTAATACGGTTCTGACTATTCATTATCTGATGTTAATGAACCTTATATATTAAAGTTATACAAATATACTGAATATATTTTTTCCAATATCATAATTATATTATAAATATATAAACTTCATTATTAAGATAAATTGATCTATTTATAGATAACTCGTTAAATTTAACTACTTTATTTAAATGTCAAGAAGTATTACTTTAGTGAGAGAAGCTATTGAAAACTACCACATAAACGCAATAACTTAATAACAAATAATATATATTATAAAATATTAATATATATATAATATAAAATTAATATATATAATATAATATATAATATATATATTATTATATAATATAATATAAAATGTATATATATATATATATATATATATAATATAATATATATATATAAATATATATATAATATAATATATATATTATAATAATTTTATTTTTTTTAATTTTCCTCTAATAATACCAAACAATAGGGAATACGAAACTGTTACATAAATGAAGCGGCAGCACTGGGCCCTAAAATCAGCACCATGGAGGGCCCTTAGTCCAATAATTTACCCTGGTTAATATAAAATTATCAAATGTCAAATTATTAATATAAGATTTTGTTAAAAAATTTTGAGGTTAAAACTTCGAGAGAAGGCTTTGTGGAAAAGCTCAATGAAAAATATCAGCCAAATAAAAAAATAAAAAATGAAAAAATTTTAAGTGTTTCTTTCATAGTTAAACTAATGGTCTTAAGACTTAGATATCAAAATCAATATTTCACCATGACAACACAAATGGAATCCTTGTGCAGCATCTTGAAGAACAAATGAATAAACTTTCATTGAAACGTGAGAAATTCTGAAATCCTCGAGTCTACAAGTAGGACAGATATAAAAATATATTTCACCAGAGAGAGATTAATCTTTTAACGATTTAATGGTAGTAAATATGCGTCGATCGAGTTAACATAATAAGATAACGCATATATTAAATATAAACACAGAGAGACGAATAGGGTCACAGATGGGTATAAAATTAACCAATCTTTATTATTATTTAAGAGAACTGACTCACACAGACTCGCTGGTGCGCTGCTGACACGACAGCCTAAAGATTTATTCAAATATGGAGAAGGAGAGTACTAATACGATAGAAACATATAGTAGATATGTTGAGTATAATAATTAGTGGTGGCCAATACGAGAATAGTCTGGCAATGAGTAAACAACCATCCATGTAAGAAGCATTTCGTTTAGTGTAGGAGGAATACCACTTACACTACGAATGTTATATACTGGGACATTTATGTCATTCTGAGTTTTCCCTTCCCCGCCTGAGATCACTCGTCCAAAACACAACTACTGGTGTATTCATTGCCACAAAGATCGAGAAAGCCCATTCTATGAACGAGAAAGATAACAGCGACATATAAAGTCATAATCAGTTGATGGAAGGCGGCTTGTCGAATGGCATCCGGGAGTACCTAGAACAGCTCCGAGAAAAGAGGAGGCGGCATTTTTGGCCTCTCTTGTCAGCGATTTCATTGCCAGTGACCCCTACGTGAGGATTATAACAATTAAAATTAATAAATATAAAGTTTCAATATAAGCAGAGGAAGTGGAGAAGTACGAAGAAATTGTTGATACAAACGTACTGAAATACCATTGGCGATATATATTATTAATAGAATATTAGTGAGTTTTATTTAAAAGTCGCTTTGATTTAGTAGTAGTAGTAGTGATTATAGGATTATTAAAGATATATAACTGTAATAAAACCTATAGAAGATGTATCTTGGAGATAAAAGGATAATAGAATAATTATGACGAGAAATATAAAGAGAGCAATAATTCTAATTTTAATAGCCAACTATATAAAAACACTCTTAAGCTGTAACAAAATATGACAGCCATAAGGGGACTAAAACGGGTATGGGAGAACGTTGAGCAATACGGTCAATGGAAAGAAACAAAGACTATTAAGACGCCCACAATATAATAAATAAATCAAATCAAATCAAATCAAAACAATCAATCAAATCAAAATCAAATCAAATCCAATCATCATCCAAAATACTTTATTCTCATGGGACATTATATAATCTTTACATAAAGCAATTCAATAATAAAACATATACACAACTAAGTGTGGCCCTTACTAATTAGAAGCTCTGCATCATGTACAACACTGAGATGTAATATATCAATACGTAGAATCTGAGAGCACTGCGCGATAAGAAGAAAACGAGATATTGATACTTAATTATAAACAGGAATCCTGAGAACCGCAAGATGCGCAGAATGATAATTAGGAAATAAGAACTAAGATATAAAGGCCAAAGAGCGCGAGTCAGGATGAGAATGGGAAGATTTGTAGGGCGATAACACCACTATATCACTTACGTAACCAAGAATAAGAAAAAGGCAACAACCATTATTTGAAAAGGATGATGAGGAGAGAAAGAAAAATTATTAAAAGAATGAATTTAAAAAAATAAACCGATCCTTGCAAAATTATAGGCAAACAGATAATATATTAGGATAACTGAAGGTAATATCCTGCAGAATCGAGATCAGGGAGCGGTTTAAGGGATTGAAAAACGAAAAACTAAATTGCACCAAGCATCCCTAGCATCAGCTATTTACGGTTGAGATGGATGCTTTTCAAAATTGAATGAATAATGAAGAACATTTATCAATGAGCGGACGGAACGATATCGAAAAGCTCCAGGTGGATATACCACGGATCGCATTAGATATATAGAATAGGGAATAGATAGGTAGTACGTAAGTTTTAAAATGATATAGGTCTCTCCGCTATCCTCTATACTCACTAATGTTCACCAGTACCCATATTAATTCCTACGCTTTATTCAGACGTCCACTCGGATTAGGGCCAACGTAGCAGTTACGTCAAAACCAGGGATTTGCGATCCCAGCACCACCACACATCTTAATTGAAGCGAGGAATGATGCGTATAGCGCGTACTGAGGGTGCTGAATTGGATAAGTTGTTTATTTTGAGGTGTCTAATATGCGGCAATATTGTTTAAATTAATTTTCTAAGTATTACATTATAACTAAAGAATGAAGACTCCTTAGTAATTGATTAACTTATCTGTGAGAAGTTACAATGGAAATTTATTGAATCGAATAATCCAATTAATTAATAGTATGGATTTACGCTTATTGAGGAAGTATTCTAGGTGGCAAGTTCTTCGATTCCTTTTTTCTTAAAACGCACTGCTGAGGTTTTGTTGGGAGAAAAATGGAAGCCAGGGGAGCTAGCCTACCACTGTGATAATTAATTATTTATTCAATAGCTAGATTGAAGTGCCGTCAGAGAAAGTGACATTAACTAAGTACTATCTGGCACCGAGAGGCTATGTAAATATTTAAGCTATATCATATATCGAGAGACATATAGTATTATTGAAAATTTGATAAACAGTCGCTTTGAGTGAATAGAGTGTAAACACAATTAATTATAATAAAATTACACGATGAATGCAAATAAAGTAGGTATCAACTTAATAAAAACGCTATGTGCTATGAACATTACTTTGACTGCAAAGTGGGTGATCAGAATAAAAAGTGGGGCTCGACTCAAGGTCTTTGACAAATAGACATTTTAATATGAAAGATGAAAGATTATGAATCGAGTATGCAGAAACCGAGCGGAATGAAGATGTAATATAGGAGGATCTCTCAGTTCTTCCACGCTGATGTACGTTATTATAGCTTTATTTCAAGGTACATAACTAAAAGATACTTGTACTCCATTAATGATAATACATCCTCATTACCAGTTATGAAAAGGCGTCTTCTTCCCTCTGCATTGTCCTTCTCCTCGGTCTACACGTTTACTCATAACGCGGTGTTCCGCTGTTGTTCGAATCTGACACGTACATTTTGTCAAATGCCAAAACCGGAAGTCTTTGTAACATAAGCTTGGCCTGACTCTCCATTGAACCACGGGACGTTAAAGCCTGGCTTGAAACCATTTTCTCTCTTCCCCATGTAATTTTCCTTACAGGTATGCCGCAAGGTCAGCCCTGTAACTAATTTTGGTCCTTTCTGCGTTTATCTCTGCTTCAACTTCTTCACGTCTTCGGATCTCTTTCTCCTCAGGTTGGGCTGCTAAGGCAATTCACATAAAGCTCGTTAGTTCCTAAACTTTACGATGGTAACTTGAGACGTTCTGACTTTCCAGATTTTTCCTGTTAGTAGTAGATCTTCACTCATCTAAACTGTCCGTGATCGCTAGGGCACTGTATATCCTTCTTTCTTGACCCGGAGCAATCTCTGACTTATCTATTCTTCCGCCTTCCACATCTCACGTCACCGGACCACAGAGTCACCTCTGTCTCTGCTACCTCGCCCTTCTTCTTCATCTCGTCTTAATTGAATGTATAGTTAGGATTATCATTTATTATTATTTTCACTGAGCTAAGTGATAATATATAGAACGGTTGTAATGAGTTATTAGTATTATATTCATTTATTTTATACATCACTACTTTCTGGTGTAATAGAAATAAAGTCATGGCAAATTGCCTGTAGTCATGTTTTCATTCAATATCATTTAAGTAAAGGTCTTCAGTGTAGTCGGTCTTAAAGTAATCATTCGCATATGGAACTTAGTACTGATAGTCTAATAATGAACTTCATAATATTACGCAATTCCGACATTAATCTATCATTATATATAATTTATCATTTAAATTATTATATTATATATTATAAATACATACTAATATTATTATATATTAATATTATAGGAAAATAAAAAATATTATAATTAATACTTCTCCTATTATAAGCACCGTGATGTTCGTGCGGAGCTCTATCTCCGCTATCAGTTTATATCACGGTTTCCATAACGGCTGGTACTCTGGGTCTGTCATTGCCTTGGGCTCCGGTTATTCTGACCTGACTCTAGATCTTATTTTCCTGCTTGTAACTCTTTCCTACATTCTCAAAGGAAGGCGGAGTTGTGGACTTACACAGTCGCTATTTATGCAAACTTTCGTACATATTTATTCTGTTTCTCATCTTCCTCGCGTTTCTGACTTTTCGATAATCTCGCCGAATCTCTCTTCGCTCGTCGCGCTTCTTTGCTTGCTTTAAAAACTTATCACTTTCGTTTGGGTGGTAGGGTCCATTTTTGTCAACCTGTAGAGTTTCTTCTTCTCGTGGGGTTTGCTTGTGCGCACTCTTGGGACCACCAAGGTGGTTGCCACGACCGCTGCACTGAGGAAAGATCTGCGGGAATGCAAGCTTTCCGCTGCCGAGTGAGTAATTTATGAAAGAACAAAATGCATCATCAACAGTCGGGAATCTTTTATTGAAAGGGAGAAAGAGGGATAGCTGTGCCTGATAAAAAGGAGCCCACTCCGCTTCGTCATAAAGCCAGCTGGAGTTGGGTTGTTGCATTGGGCTTGGAACTAAGCTCATTTAATGCTATTGGGTAAGTGATCGCTGCCGAATAAATAATCAAAGCGGGACAGGTAAAACGATCCATAAGGGAATGGAGCAAAAGGAAAATATCAATAACATGGGAGAAGAAGTGTGTGTAATCTACGTTCACTAGTTTGGGATCTCGTGTTATAAGGCATCCCAGGGAAAAGGGGGTTTAGGAGATCTATTAAAGATCTTGACTTAGATGAAGTGACAGAGTCGCACCCCATAAGGTGGGCGCTGAGGTTTGAACGTCCGCCTAGTAATACAACCGGAGCAGGGAGCCTGTTTTGACAAAGATCTGCTAAGCTCGACCTTAGTAATTCACTACTCGGAGCTAAGTAGATTTAACATATAGTAATGTCGATGGACACAGTGAATTCTGCCGCTAAGCTGCATGAAGTTTGGTTTGGAAAAAGGACTGGGGAATAGGGGATAGATTGTGAATGAGTATTCCTGGACCTCCCCTATCATTGTCACCTCTTTCTATAGAGAGTTAACGGTAATTTATATTCAGATGGTTGAAATAAGTCACGATGACATAGTCGAAGTTCCTGTAAACATATACACTTTTGTGTACCATATGTTTATTATGTTGACAAGTTCTTACGTAAATTAGAGTAAATAGGGCGCACGATCCCAATTCCATTGACACGGAAAGTAAGTTCATGGTTAGTTATGAATATTATGATGGTGGTCTATTAGAGACAATGGTCTCTATGTGACTGGGGGTAATGTTAGAGGTGGGTTCAGATTGAGAAGGAAGATTGAGACGTGGGTCTCGGCGAGAAGGGAGAACAAAACCTGGGGGGAGAGGGTGGTCATACACCAGAGATTTTAGGTTGTATGACATCTTTTAGGGAGGAGTTTTTCAGATGTATTTGGTGAGGAGCTTCAACCATGAATGCGAGATTAAGTTGAATTCAACCAAATAAAACTTGTTATGTGGGTTTGGTTGGGTAATAGAAGAGCATCGTAATGCTCTAATTTATTAGTGAGAGCAGTTCAAAACCGCTTGGGCACAGCAGATTCAGAAATGTGGGAGGGGCATAGAGGGGTTTCCATGGAAATGGGGAAGGAGGACACCAGCTGTTGTCTTTTTGGGAATGTATTGGGGTTACGACACCGGTTTCCAATATGGGATTCGACGAATGAATTGGCAAGGTCCTGATTCTGGAGAATTTTCCCCAGTACTTCATCATTCGGTGGGTGATTTTGGAAAATTGGGTAGTTTGATTGGCGAATGGGGACCTCTGGGTCCTTCTTCATGCCTCAATCAGACGCCAGAACGGTTTAGAGCGTTCATGCGACGTTTACGTTGGAAACAGTTTTCCCTTCCACCTTTCTCCGGAGTGCAGGAAGCATTAGAAAGAGACATGGGTTCATCGCACATCGAGCTCTCAATTTGGGAGCTGCTTTTCCATTCAATCTTCTAGGGTATAAGAATCCTTAGAGAGGGCTGATAAAAGGGAAACTCGCCGGGAGACAGAGTTAATAGGAAGAATAGAGGAACTAAAAACGGCGGTGGAGGAGCTATTAGTATGATTGTTGGTGAGATTGTATTTTAGTTTTGGGATTGTTTGAGTAACAGTCTATTAAAAGGCCACTTTGCCATTTGTCTCAGAAGTAACTTATGGCGAGGTCCTTTCTGAGTTGCATTTTTTACATCTCGGAGTTATTGGTGTTTTTGGTTTTAAAAATTCGGTTGCTTCTATATTTAACCGAATAATCTATTTAACCTTGCGACTGTTCTTTTCTGTGTGTTTTAAAACACCTTTACCAGGGGTTTTAGTAGTAGTGGTAGGCGAATTAAGGGACAAAGAGACGGTCCTCCTTGCATAAGTTTGGTGAACCAATTGGGTGAGATGGGACAGTGTGTCTTGGCAGGGGATGTTTGTTTTACAAATTTTGTATTGGATGAGCATAGCTTATGTTTTCATGGTGGTAGCGGACTTATTGAGGTTAATGCTCAGATAGGCTTTGTTGATGGCTCTTTGGACGGGAAATTGAATTCAAGGGCTGCTTTTGTGCTCTTTCAGAAGTTGGTAGTTGTGGGCAGTACGCGGGTAGACCTGTTTGCACTGTACTTTGCCTGGTTTCAAAAAAAACGGAATTTTAGAAGAGGCATCATA
>JABUQX010064776.1:0-20000 GCA_015478945.1 Trachelipus rathkii
ACCGCTTCATATATATATATATATATATATATATATATATATGTATATATATATATATGTATGACTATATATAATATATATAATATATGTAATAATAATAACATATAATAATATATATATAATAATATATGTATATATATATACCTTTAATACATAACTGTATATATATATAACTATATATATATGCTAACATAATAAGAAGTATAAAAATGTAATAATAATAGCCTTGTAGCAATAACAATAATATATATATGTATATGTATATATATATAACTAATAATAATAACCAGCATAAATGTATATATGTATATATGTATATGTATATATATATATATATATATATATAATAATATATATATGCATGCTATATATATATATATATGTATGTATATATATATATATATATATAGCAATAACTATATATATATATATATGTAATATAATAATATATATATATATATAGTATATATATATATATATATATAATAATAATAATAACAATATATATATATAACTTCTTATATATGTATATATAACTCTAATAATAATAATATGAATGTAATAATATATATATAATATGTATAATATATATAATATAATAATAATATATAATAATAATAATAATATATATATATATATAATAATAATATATAATAATATCAATAGACCTATATACTATATCTATATATAATAATATATAATATAATAAATCTTTATATATATATATATATATATATATAATATATAATATATATCTAATATATATAATATATATATATATATATATATATATATATATATATAATATAATATATATATATATATATATATATATATATATATATATATATCTATAATATATATATATATATATATATATACTATATATATATATATATATATATATATATATAACTTCTTCTATATATATATATATATATATATATATATATATATATATATATATATATATATATATATATATATATATATATATATATATTAACTCTATTCTATTAAGAATGTGTTTTTTCAAACATTTTTAATTATTATTATTATTATATTATTATGTATGTATGTATGTATTATTATGTGTGTGTGTGTGTGTGTGTGTGTGTGTGTATTATTAATCCATCCGAGAAGATGTGATGTGACATTTTAAAGAAAAATAAGAAATGAGTGTAAAAAATGATGAAATTTAGAGAAATGACGTCGAGATAGATTTCTGGAAAGATGTAGGACAGTCCTCAGAGATATGGACATAGGTATTTGAGAGGGGTTCAGTGCTGTGCTGTGCGGTACCGAGTTAATAAAAACATTTGTATAATAAAGCGATACTAGAGGCTTTATATACATTATTGCACATGTAGATCTCGAAAATGATGGTTATAATGTCATACATGTATCAGGGGCCCCTAAAAGGGGGGGGACGCAACCCTCTAAAAATTAAATTGATCGTAGAAGGCTGAAATTTGGATAATGTATAGAAGAAGGAGAAATGAGTCTGAATCTATAGAGGTTGAGTTAGCACCGGCACTGGTGCTGGCTCGGGTGCGGTGCCGGGATAGTAAATATTTGTATAATAATGCAATATTGGTGTTAAAATATAGGTTTATAAGGATGTAGATCTCGACTATGGGTGTTTGAGGCTCCCTCATCGCGATGCAGGTTGTGTCAGTAGGCCCCGGGCCGATGCGTGTGCGCACCCGATGGCGCGCCAGCCGGCGCGATCCAACGCGAAACCGGCACGTGCGCGCATGCATGCGCGCTCCGGCTCAAACCCGATGCATGCTGATAGGTCTATGTTGTCTTTTTTTTTTTTTTTTTTATATATTTTCTTTTTCTATTTTAATTTTTTTTTTTACTTTTTATCTATATTAATATTTTCTTTTTATAGGGTTATTTTTATTTTATTTTTTATTTTTATTTTATTTTTATGGTTTGTTGTTTTTGATTTTCTTTTTTTTAATTTTAAACCTATTAATATTTTTTTTTTTTTTTTCATTTATCATTTTTTTTTTTATACGCTTATTTTTTTTCTTTTTTATTTATCTTTTTCATTTTATTTTTTATTTATGACATTTTCATAGTTATATAGGTGAAAAAATAAAGGGGAATAAAAAAAATAAAAATAAAATACATTTTTTATTTTTTAAAAAATTACACGACTTAAACATTAGACAGAAAAAATTGTGTAATTTTTTCTGTCTAATGTTTAAGTCGTGTAATTTTTTAGAAAATAAAAAATGTATTTTATTTTAATTTTTTTTATTCCCCTTTATTTTTTCACCTATTTAACTATGAAAATGTCATAAATAAAAAATAAAATATTTTATTCAAAGAACTTATTTTTCTGTTATGTCAGGATAAAAATTTTGTTATTTTTATGTTATGTTTGGTTAAAACTTTGTTATGTTTGCAATTATTCGTTGGGGTTTATGATATTTAGACGAGGTTATGATGAATTTTTGTTAAATATTACGAAGTTGATGTAAAAAATTTGTTACGTTAGCATTATATTCGTTGTCAGTATGATGATTAGACAGAGTTATGCTAAATTTTTGTTAAATATTACGATGTTAATGTAAAATTAACATTGATATGTTAGAGATATGCTTGAAAAAAGTGTGAATAGGTTACTTTTTGTACGAAGTGTTAGGTACTTTTCTGTTGTTAGGTGCGGAAGTTTGTTAATGTCAGTAGTTTATTCATACGTATGGTGTGTTAGGTTTGTCGTACATTATATTCTTAGTTCAGGTTATGTTATGTTAGCTTTATTAATGTAAAAACGTTGTTACGCTAGCAAATATTCGATTGTTAGTATATAAAGAACCTATTTTTGTGTCATGTTTATCCGAAATGATACTCGAAATGTGACATGAATCAATAGATCAATAGATCAAAAGGTCATGGAGGGAGGGGTGGGGAGGGGTAGATGGTTTGATTTACTGATTTACTGATTTACTGCTTTAAAATCAGTAAACTATTACAATTTACTATGATATTTTATTCAAAGAACTTATTTTTTATGTTATGTTTGGATAAAACTTTGTTATGTTAACAGTTATTCGTTGGTCTGTATGATAATTAGACAAGGTTATGATAAATTTTGTTAAATATTTCTGTGTTAATGTAAATTAGTATATGTTAGAGATATGCTTGGGAAAGTATGAATAGGTTACGTTTTGTATGCAATGTTAGTTACTTTACGGGTGTTAAGTGTGGAACTTTGTTAATGTTAACAGTTTATTCGTGCGTATGTTGTGTTAGGTTTGTCGTTGTACATTATTTTCTTAGTTCATATGATGCTATGTTAGCTTTATTAATGTGAAAACATTGTTATGTTAGCATATATTCGATGGTTAGTATATAAAGAACTCATTTTTGTGCTATGTTTATCCGAAATGATACTCGAAATGCGACGTAAATCAATAGTGTTAATGTAAAATTAACATTGATATGTTAGAGATATGCTTGAAAAAGTATAATAGGTTACGTTTTGTACGCTGTGCTAGGTATTTTACTGTTGCTAAGTATGGAACTTTGTTAATGTTAGTAGTTTATTCATGCGTAAGGTGTGTTAGGTTTGTCGTTGTACATTATTTTCTTAGTTCATATGATGCTATGTTAGCTTTATTAATGTGAAAACATTGTTATGTTAGCATATATTCGATGGTTAGTATATAAAGAACTCATTTTTGTGCTATGTTTATCCGAAATGATACTCGAAATGCAACGTAAATCAATAGTGTTAATGTAAAATTAACATTGATATGTTAGAGATATGCTTGAAAAAGTCTGAATAGGTTACGTTTTGTACGCTGTGCTGGGTATTTTACTGTTGCTAAGTATGGAACTTTGTTAATGTTAGTAGTTTATTCATGCGTAAGGTGTGTTAGGTTTTGTCATTGTACATTATATTCTTAGTTCTGGTAATGGTATGTTAGCTTTATTAATGTGAAAACTTTGTTACGTTAGCATGCATATATTTGATGGTTAGTATATAAAAGAACTTGTTTTTATGTTATGTTTAGCCGAAATGGTACTCGAAATGTGACTTGAATCATTAGATCAATAGATCAAAAGGTCATGGACGGGTGGGTATGGAGGGGCGGGGAAGGTAGAGGTAGGCTGGAGGGTGGCTGGATTTACTGATTTACTGCTTTAAATTCGGTAAACTATTACATTTTACTATGATATTTTATTCAAAGAACTTATTTTTATGTTATGTTTGGATAAAACTTTGTTATTTTTATGTTATGTTTGGATAAAACTTTGTTATGTTTGCAATTATTTGTTGGGGATTATGATATTTAGGTAAGGTTATGATAAATTTTTGTTAAATGTTACTATAATAATGTAAAAAACTTTGTTACGTTAGCATATATTCGTTGGTCTGTATGATTATCCTACAAGGTTATAATACATTTTTGCTAAATGTTACTGTGTCAATGTAAGATTAACGTTAATATGTTAGAGATATGCTTGAAAAAGTATGAATAGGTTACGTTTTGCATGCAATGTTAGTTACTTTACGGGTGTTAAGTGTGGAACTTTGTTAATGTTAACAGTTTATTCGTGTGTAAGTTGTGTTAGGTTTGTCGTTGTACATTATTTTCTTAGTTTATATGATGCTATGTTAGCTTTATTAATGTGAAAACATTGTTATGTTAGCATATATTCGATGGTTAGTATATAAAGAACTCATTTTTGTGCTATGTTTATCCGAAATGATACTCGAAATGCGACGTAAATCAAGAGTGTTAATGTAAAATTAACATTGATATGTTAGAGATATGTTTGAAAAAGTGTGAATAGGTTACGTTTTGTACGCTGTGCTAGGTATTTTACTGTTTGCTAAGTATGGAACTTTGTTAATGTTAGTAGTTTATTCATGTTTAAGGAGGGTTAGGTTTGTCGTTGTACATTATTTTCTTAGTTCAGATGATGCTAAGTAAGCTTTATTAATGTGAAAAAACTTTGTTACGTTAGCATATATTCGCTGATCAGTATGATGCTTAGGTAAGGTAAGGATAAATTTTTGTTAAATATTACCATGTTAATCTAAAATTAACATTGTTATGTTAGAAATATGTTTGAAAAAAGTGTGAATAGGGTACGTTTTTGTATGCTATGTTAGTTACTTTACTATTGTTAAGTGTGGGACTTTGTTAATTTTAACGTTTATTCGTGTTTAAGGTATGTTAGGTTTGTTGTTGTACATTATATTCTTAGACCTGATGATGTTATGTTAGCTTTATTAATGTGAAAACTTTGTTACGTTAGCATATATTCATTGATCTTTGTATAAAGAACTTGATTTTATGTTATGTTTATCCATAGTGATACTCGAAATGTGACCTGAAACAATAGATCAATAGATCAAGGATGGACAGGAGGGTGGCGGGATGGTGGTTTGATTTACTGATTTACTGATATACTACTTTAGGGTATGTAAACATGACATTTTTAGTAAAAAATTTGACTTGAATCAATAGATCAATTGGTCAATAGATCAATAGATCACGACTGGACAGGATGGTGGTTGGATGGTGGTTTGATTTACTGATTTACTGCTTTAGAGTATGTATAAACGTAAATTTGTAAGTTATAAACAAAAAGAATAAGAAATTTTATTTATTTATTTATTTATTTATTTATTTATTTATTTTTATTTTTATTTTTTTCTTGATGGTTCTGAAACCATTATTTTCGAAATCTACAGACCCAATAACATATATAAACACACCAATATTGTATCATTGCACAAATATTTAATAACTCGGCACCGCACCGGAGCCAGCACCGGTGCAGCTGTCAACTCCTACTCCTCTGAGTCAAACTCCTTCTCCATTCTTTCCTTCTTTATTCTTCCTTCATCCTTCTTCATTCCTCCTTCGACCTCTGTTTTGCACTCTGTGCTTTTTTTCAGTCAGGACCCCATCAATGGGGGGTCCTAGACACCCTATACGGACTTATAACCCTCATATTGGAGCTCTACGGTCTCGGTAACCTATATAAGCAAGTCAATATTGTTGTTATACGAATGTTTATAAACTCGGCACCGCACCGGCTCCAGCACCGGTGCCGGAGCCAACTCCTCAGATTCCAATATCAACTCTTTCTAGAAATTCAACTCTGAATCCTCTCACCAAATTTCAGCTTTATACGAACACTTCGATTTTTAAGGGGGGTGGGGTCCCCTTCGGGGGACCCACGGGGACGTAACCTCGTCTACGACGAGGTTAAGTCACCATCTAACCACCCTCCAAATTTTAGCACGATACGATAAGTTCGGAGAGGCAGGCGGGCATTCGGAGTCGGAGTCAGAACCGGATGCGAAGAAGGAACTGCGGCGGAATACAGAGTCGGAGTGCGTAAAAAACGATTCCTTGCAGGAATCGTTTTCCGAATCAGAATCGATTCCCTTCAGGAATCGATTCTTCGACGTAATAATAATAATAATGTGTGTGTGTGTATGTGTGTGAGCGCGCGCGCACTCGCTCACGCGCTTCGCACACCTGGGCGATTGGTCCGACCTCGTCTTAAGCCTAATCTCACCCGCTCGGAAGCCGCAACAAGGGCGTAAGCAACATTTTGAGCTACGCTCTCAGGGGAAGGTACCCCCTATATACATCCTAGAGACTTGAAATTTCGCTTGTTTCGAGCTTAACCTATACATAGATTATATTCCAAGTTTGAAAGCGATACCTCTTATACATTTTGAGATATCGCCGTAGGACGTGAAAGTGTTGCATCACTACTTTTGTAACTATATATATATATATATATATATATATATATATATATATATATATATATATATATATATATATATATATTATTTATATATATATATATATATATATATATATATATTTATTTATATGAAGAGGAAACTGTAAAATTGAGTGGTGTGGTGTGAAATGTGTTGGTGTGGAAAGGGATGAGAGGGGAATAGAAGGATTTCCAATTCTGATGAGTGACTTGTGGTGAGAGCTATGGTAGATTTTGTGTGTGTGAGTACTAGAATTCTAAAGGTTAAATTTAAGTCTGAAAGGTCAAATTTTGTGTGGTTGTTACATATGGTCCATCTGAGGGTAATGTTTTGCGATTTTTGGGATAATTTGAATGATTTTTGGGATGGGGTGAGTAGGAGATTTAGTTCATTTGCTATATATCTGCACACCCAAGGATTTTTTTTTTTTTTACAGTTGTCACCACCACTCACGTGTAGAGCCCTATTCAAGAAGGGGTGTAGTACGCTCAAAAGTTCACCCTCTAGCGCAAATTGCGCATATGAGCACAGACGCAGGCTTTAAAGTGAGGAGATTAAATTCAATGGGAAATACAGAAGATGGAAGAGAATTCCACAGAACAGAGGTGGTAGGAAAGAATGAAGCACCACAGCGAACTAGCCTGGAGTTACCAATGTCAACACAAAACTCGTGCGCAGATACAGCACCCCTTGTGCTACGAGGGCGTCGTAAAGGTGGTGGTACGCGAGTGATAAGTTCCCTCGAGCACCTGCCGCTGCGGTACCTATAGGATAGAGATAAAGCACCAACATCGCGCCCCAAAGATAGAGGGTCAAGTGAAGTGGAAAGTGCAGAACAGTTTATAAGCCTTTTGGGCTTTTGCTCGACCATCCAAAAGATGGGTGAAACAAGAGCTCCCCCCCCCAGATATGAGGATATGAGAGCAGTACTCCATACATGGGCGGATGAGACCCTTGAATAGCTGGAGCAACTGAGAAGAGGAAAAAAAAGTCTCGCAGTCTAAACAGAACTTTCAGTTTCTTTGAGGCCGCCCTACCAACCGTTGTGATGTGAGGTTTCCAAGATATTTTTTTTGTTTATGTTAAGGCCAAGGATGTTTATATTGTCAACAAGAGAGACGAGAGAACCGTCGAAAGAGATAGGAGAGTTAGAAGGTGTTTTGGAGAAGGAGATTTGTAGAAGTTGGGTTTTTAAAGAATTGAATTTCACAAGGTTGAGACCACCCCATCCGGAAATTCTATCCAGATCAGCGAGAATAGAATAGGAAAGATTAAGACGAGAGGCAATTCTAGAAGTAAAAGAGGAAGCAGAACTGAAATGAGTTGAAGAATGAAGGGTCGAGTCATCGGTATATGAGTGGATAGAGTTAGATGTGCAGGTGAGATCATTAATGAAAAGTAGGAATAAAGTAGGAGATAAGACAGAACCCTGAGGAACACCACTATTGACAGAAAAAGAAGAAGAAGTCGCCCCATCAATAACAGCCGCTATTTAGAGATTTGAAAGAAAGCTAGATATAATTAAGCAAAGAGAAAGAGGAAACCCAAAGGAGGGGAGCTTGGAGAGCAGTGACGCATGCCATACTCGGTCAAATGCTTTGGATATGTCAAGCGCCACCACGCAAGTCTCCCCGTAGTTCCTAAGAGCGGAAAACCATAAATCGGTTAGATAGGAAAGTATATCGCCAGAAGAACCTCGAGCGCTGAAAGCCGTCCTGGCTATCGGAAAGAAGAGAATGAGTTTCCAGATAATCTAAGAAGTGAGAGTTGAGAAGGGTTTCAAAGATCTTAGATAGAATACAAGTGAGAGCTATAGCGTGATAGTTAGAAGGATCAGAGCGGCTTCCTTTTTTCGGAATAGGTTGGACATATGCGAGCTTCCAACACTGAGGGAAAGTGCTAGTATTGAGACATAGGGTATAGTTGAACGAGGGGCGGGGATAGCACGGAAGCACACTCCCTCAAAATTTGGGGAGGAAAGCCATCTGGGCCACCCGTCTTCTTATCCTTCATAGATTTCAAGGGCCTATGCACCCGATCAAATGTAATCACAGGCAATGACATATAACACCTGAGAGGAGAAGGAGGAGGAAGAGAAATGCCAGAATCATCTAGGGTTGAGGTAGTGGAAAATAGGAGGCTGAAGAGATTGGCCTTTTCAGTTGGAGAATTAACAACAGAACCATCAGAGGAAAGGGAGATTTACAGAAGTTGCTAGAGATGTTTTTGGCAAGAGGCCAGAAAGATTTGTCAGTAGGAGAACCAAGGAAGTTAGCGCACTTTCGTTTGATGAAAGCCAGCTTTGCTCTTCGAAGAATATCCCTGCAACGATTTCTTGCTGAATGAAAATTGGCGAGAGTGATTGGATAACGAGAATTTTTCCACCCCCAATATACACTGTCTCTAGCCTGAATGGCCAGAGAACAAGCACGATCGAACCATGGTTTATGAAGAGAGAAAGATTTAGTTGAAGAAGGAATGAACTTGCTAGTCCCATCAACGATTACAGCTCCCTACTTATCTTTTAAATATTTATACATCCATCATTATTCCTAACTAGGGTAGCCAATTTGCTATCATCTGCAAATTTGGATTGCATTTAAGTCCCCTGGTCTAAATATTTTATACATATATGAGGAACAGCCACTTGACCTAAGAAATCGTTACGGACCACAAACATTTCTCCTCATTTCCATTAATAAATACTTTTCATATTCATTAATTATTATTATTATTATTATTATTATTATTATTATTATTATTATTATTATTATTATTATTATTATTATTATTATTATTATTATTATTATTATTATTATTAAGAGACTTAAGGAATCAAAAATTTTGATCGCTTTAAATAATTTCGGAGGGTTGAACCCCTGACCCCCCTGTCTATTACCGGTATATATATATATATATATATATATATATATATATATATATATATATATACTCTATATATATATATAATATATATATGCTATATATATATATATATATATATATATATATATATATATATATATAAGAGAGGAGAGAGAGAGAGAATAAAAAAATTTAAATATATTTTTTCAAATAATCGTCATCGTCATCGTCATCGGCATCGTCATCGGCATCGTCATCATCATCGTCAAAATTTACTATAATCGACAGAGTCATCGGCAAGAGGAATTTCATAATCGCCCCATTCTTAATTATATATATATATATATATATATATATATATATATATATATATATATATATATATATATATATATATATATATATATATATATATATATATATATATATATATATATATATATATATATATATATATATATTTAGAATTTCAGTTAAAGAGCTCTAATTCAACACTCAAGCTCTGTAAATATTAAAATATTTTTTTTAAAACCACTTTAAAATAAATAAAGGAAAATCTTAAGAAAAATAACTAAACGAGATAAAGTTTACGTTTCGGGACTTATATCCTTGGTCCCCTCATCAGAACTAATTTTTTTTTACAAATTATTAAAACACAAAATATAAAAAAATATTGAAAATACAAAATAAAAAATGAAAATATAAATTCAAGCAAAAAGACAGAGTGGCGTCTCATTCTTAATCCTTTTTTTATCAAGTATCCAAAAATATTAATTATTTCAAAAGTAAGTCCTTAATATGATCTGATATAAATCTTTTTGTGATTGGATCAAGGATATAAGTCCCGAAACGTAAACTTTATCTCGTTTAGTTATTTTTCTTAAGATTGAAAATTAATTAATTATTTATTTTCCTCTGTGCTTTAGGAATAGGCACAAATTCTTTAGCTGTTATCAAATGAATTTAAAAGCATTTTACGAGAGAGAGAGAGAGAGAGAGAGAGAGAGAGAGAGAGAGAGAGAGTCTTTTTAATTCCGCAATTAAATTAGCCTAGAATTTTTAAAAAAAGTTATCAAGCCAAACATAATGGTGTCATTGAAAGAAAAAAATCGAATAATTTTAATAAATCTCACTTTGATGAAAAGTTTTATTAACTTTTATAGACAATGGAACTATAGCATCTAATTTAATAAATTAATAGTAATTTCTTCACTGTGTTCTTTGAAGACATTTGGCAGATATATTTGATAGTAATAATAATAGAGATCCTGTTGTTAATGTTGATCCTAACATTTGTTCGACATTTTAGTCTTAATTAATCATGATAAGTATCAAAGATGAATAATAGACATTTTCTATTTAGCTAATATATAGTATGGTTTCTCCTAATATTCATTAAGTCCAAAAAATTTCTCGTTTCCTCTTATTGGAAAATGGAAGGGGCCACATAAAAATCGACATGAGATTTAGAAACAAATTCAGTATGCGAATCAAAAACTTACAAGTCCAGATTGATTGCGTTTGAACATTTGCAAATCAAATGTTCAGACTTTAGTAGTGGAGCACATGTAAAAACTAGTATAAGGGTTAAGTTTAGAGATCAGATAGCTGGCTAGAGAAAGCATACGACTGCGTGTGAGACGAATTCTCTTCAAGGAAGATGGTATGCAACTAGATGGTTCAAACTAGCATTATCCATTGTAATAGTGATGGCTTAAGAAGGTGTTGCGAAAGCTCTAAGGGCAGAAAGAGATTGGAGAGAGTCAGAAGGAGCAGGTGAGTTAATAATACAAAGCTCTAGACATCATTCCAAGAAGAGCTGTGTGAATGCAGCCATCCCAGATCTGTGATGTGAACATTCCATAAAAGGAGGAGGAAAGTCACCATTATAAGGACCAAGCAGCTGAGGCTATATGAAGGAATTATGAATGAGCTTGAGAACACCTAACCTCTTCGAGGTTTGAGAACACCTAACCTCTTGGAGGTTTGAGAACACCTAACCTCTTGGAGGTTTGTTTAGTAAGAGAAATAATGTGATCCACTTAAAATGATCACATTTATTAGAAAAGGAAATATCAAGAATGTTAAGGACGGAAGAAGGTTTGTTCGAGTTGTGCTTTTTTTCGGTGAAAATATTTTAGTTATGCGTGCGATATTGTCGAGTAGATAGATGGAGCCGAGTTTTTGAGGCACTAAAAGCATCCATGCTCTATTAATCTGACCCAATTTAAAATGTGAGAAATGTGAGAAAGGTCAGAAGTCAATTGTTCTAGGGCTCTTAGGATTTGGTATTTGCGGCTGAGTAAGCATGTTTCTGAAAATGAGAAGGGTAATGAGTGGTTGAGTAATCGGTAAAAGAATAAATAGGGGATGAAGTGACAGATAGATAGGACGTCATTGCTATGAACATTGAGCGTCTGCAAAAGCTGCTACTAAATGAAATGAAAGAAATAAAGCAACAGAGAGAATGAGACATACTATAAGAGAGATGTTTAGAAATTAGAGCTTTATACTAGGCACAAAAATTCATTCTATTAGTCTAACTCGTAACAACACATTTAACTTGTTACCCTATTTGTAAGAGCAGAAAACCCAAAGAGAAAACCAAACAGCTCAGATAGAATGGTGAGAATTCAATTCATGTAGTTTCTTTAAAGCAAAGTAGCATAAAAAAATGTTATTTTCGTTTACAAAAAAAGAAAAAAAAAGAAAAGAAAAAAAACATTTTTAATTAAGAATTCGCAATTTTAAGATTGTCGAGAGGTGACCCAGGAAACAAAAAAAGACACTTCTTCAAAAGATATTTTCATATTGCAAGAAACGACAAACTTAATTAACGTAGCTCTGAGCGATGGCTTTCTTGGTCGATTTTTTTTTTTGTAATTTTAATTTTTAGTTTGAATGAAAAAAACTACCACAAAAATTTCAAAACTCAAATCTATTTCGAATATTGAAATAAAAATTAAATTAGCTTATTAGAACAAAAGTTACATTCATTTCAAGATTTTCAAAAGAACTCGTAAAAATATTCTGGCGATTTTAATTACCCCAACACCAATAGAATAATTTCCTTCATTTATCACCAAATCTTAAAGAAAATGAAAATCTATTTGGTAGAAAAAAAGTTATTTTCATTCCCAACTTTTCATATGTTTTCATTCAAATGGGTCTAACTATATATAATTTCGAAAAAGATATTTAAAAAAAAATCAAACTAATATGGATTTTGACAGAACTCAGGACTTGATTTATTACAAATTTATGGGATATCATTATTTATATTTTTTAAATTTCGAAACTTACTGTTTTGATTCAATGATTCTGAAATTTCCGAAAGAATAATTTCAATCCTACTGTCTCGTCTTGTGTAAAGTAAACAATTTTCTTTGGAGCATTTTGAAAATATTTTAGAAATTTAGCTATTAATGAAAAAAAAATAGTTTTTAATTTCTCGACCATCAAAATTTTTTTAAATCATAATACTTTGGACGTGATGCCATAAGTTAAGTAAACTGATATTATATATATATATATATATATATATATATATATATATATATATATATATAATATATATATATATATATATATATATATATATATATATATATAAATATAATATATATATATATATATACTATTCATATATATTAACTTATATATATATATATATATATATATATAATAATTGCAAGTTTAGAGCTCTTTCGTCATATTCAAATTTCAGTTCTGAAAAATAATTCAATTTTCAGCTTCCTATAGAATTAAAACAAATCAGAATATCAAAATCCCCTCGCAAGCTTTTATACTATATATATATATATATATATATATATATATATATATATATATATATATATATATATATATATTTATATATTTATATATATATATATATATATATATATATATATTATAGAATGAATTTTCTTTGTTAGATTTTAGAATTTCTTTTCCTGAAATATATAGATAAGAAGCCGATCTGTATGAAAACATATGAAAAATTGGAAAATGAAAATAACTTTCATCAACTACACTAATTTTAACTTTCACCTCATCATTGAAAATAGTTAGAACAATCTTTCCTTTAAATTTTGGTTCGTGAAAATCAGATGAAAAAAAAAAAAAAATTCCCTTCTACAAAAAAAAAAAAAAAAAAAAAAAAACTCATCAATTGGGTGTCGCTTACATAAACCAAGGCTGAATTATTTTAAGGATTAGCCAAACTGACTTTCCTAAAGACTCGGATGTATTCATCATCATTATAATTATAATTATAATTATAATTATAATTATAATTATAATTATAATTATAATTATAATTATACTAATAATAATTATTATTATTATTATTTTTAATAATAATAATAATAATAATATTATTATTATTATTTTTAATAATAATAATAATAATTATAATATTAATAATAATAATAATAATAATAATAATAATAATAATAATAATAATAATAATAATAATAATAATAATAATAATAATAATAATAATAATAATAATAATAATAATAATAATAATAATTCAATCAATTGAATCGTCGTTCTATCCTGCCGTCAAAAGCAGTTCATAAATACAGCTTTAATAACCATTTGAGTTCTCACGGTTCAATAAATCTTATTCCGTAAAATCATATTTTACTTTGTAGCTTTCTCCGAGTTCTATTGTTTTGCTCTCGTAAATCCTTCAGCCAATCGTCTTTGGCCTTTCAACCTCGAGATCATTTTTCATTTATTGTTCAAGGAGCAATTGAAATAGATTCGTATTCGTCATTTCTGGAGGCGAAGAGAGAACCTAATAAGGCTTTTGAGTCCTTCTTTGTTCTTTTATCCGACGCAGAATGTCAAGTAATATGACTTTAGTAGATGACATATTGCATTTCAAAAATAAAATCTCGCTTCACTTTTGTTCACACTTTTAAAAATGACGTTTTTCCTAATAATTTATGAGCCTCCCTTTTAATATATATATATATATATATATATATATATATATATATATATATATATATATATATATATATATATATATATATATATATACTCCTATATATATATATATATATATATACTATATATATATATATATATGCTGCTCTTTCGATTCTTATACTATATATATATATATATATATATAATATATATATATATATATATATATATACTAATAATCTTTTATATATGCGTATATATATATATACTTATATATATATATATATATATATATATATATATATATATATATATATATATATATTACCCCACTTACGGGCAGAGCCTTATTCAAGGAGGGGTGTTAAGCGCATTAAAAGTGTCACCATCTAACGCAGATTTCGCAGATGAGCACATGCGCAGGCATTAGAGTGAGGGAGATTAAATTCAGCAGGAAACACAGAAGATAGAAGAGAATTCCGCAGAGCATAGGTGGCTGGAAAGAAGGAAGCATCGAAATGAACAAGCCTGGAGTTACTAATGTAAAAACAAAACTCATTTGCAGACTCAGCACCTCATGTGGTACGAGGGCGTCTTAAAGGTGGTGGTACGCTAATAGTCAGTTTCCTCGATCACTTGCCACTGCGGCACCTATATGAAAGAGATAAATCTCCAACATCGCTTCGCAATTAGTAGATTGGAAAGTATAGAACAGTTTATAAGCCTTTTGGCCTTTGATTCGACCCTATCCAAAAGCCGAGTTAAACCAGAGCCCCAACAGATGTGAGAGCAGTACTCCATACAAGAGCGGATGAGACCCTTGTATAGCTGAAGTAACTGAGAAGAGGAATTAAAGTTTCACAGTCTAAACAGAACTCAGAGCTTCTTTCAGGATGCCGTAGCAAACATTGTGATGTGAGGTATCCAAGATATTTTTCTGTTTATGTTAAGGTCAAGGATGTTTATATTGTCAATAGGAGAGACGAGATAACCATTGAGAGGGATATGAAAGTTAAAAGTTGTCTTAGGGAGGGAGATTTGTTTTTAAAGAGTTGAATTTCACAAGGTTGAGACGACCC
Source organism: Trachelipus rathkii (assembly GCA_015478945.1). NCBI lineage: Eukaryota > Metazoa > Arthropoda > Malacostraca > Isopoda > Trachelipodidae > Trachelipus > Trachelipus rathkii. The sequence continues at coordinate 15,667 of JABUQX010064776.1, forward strand.
CACCGGGACAAATGCTCGCTTCCAACACTGAGGGAATGTGCTAATATTGAGGTATAGAGAATATAGTTGAACGAGGGCCTGTGCCAGCACGGAAGCACACACCCTCAAAACTCGGGAGGAATAGTATCCGGGCCAACCTCCATCTTAACGTTCATAGGTTTCAGGAGCCCATGCACACCGATGAAATGTAATCAGAAGCAAAGGCAAATTACACCTAAGAGGAAATAGAGTAGGAAGAGGATTGCCAGTCATTCAGGGTTGAATTAGAGCAAAACAGGAGGCAAAGAGATTGAATTTTCCCGTTGGAGTATTAACAACAGAACGATCAGAGTGGATAAGATGAGGAAAAGCAGATTTGCAGAGGTTGTTAGAGATGATATTGGCAAGAGGACAGGAAGATTTGTCAGCAGGAGAAGAAAAAATTTCAGTACACTTTCGCTTTATGAAAGTCTGCTTTGTTCGTCGAATAGTATCCCTGCAAAGATTCTGAGATGAATGGAAATTAGTGAGAGCGATAAGAAAACGAGAATTTATTTACTCTCGATACGCATTATCTCTAACCTAAATACCTCGAGAACAAACACGATCGAACCATGGATTTTGAGGAAATAAATATAGGAAGATTTAGTCGAAGAAGGAATGAGCCTGCTCATCCCATCAAAGATTATAGCTCTCACCTTACCGGCAGAAGCTGAAACGTCTTCATAGTCAAAGCAGTCACTTCAGCTATCGTTAGCGTAGAAGCTACGCAAAGCTGCCAATCAGCCCGATTATAGTGTCAGAAGATACACCTAGGCAGGATGGAGTTGCTGGAGAGAAAGTATTAAATTTTTAAGAGATAAGACTGTGGTCAGATTTACCAACAGGACAAAAGGTGGCTTATTTATAGAGAGCAGGACTGGCGGTGATACATAGGTCAAGTATGTTCAAGAATTGGTTGGAGTGTCCGGAATGTGCGTAGGTTTCTTAATTAGGTGCTCCAGATCGCTGAGAATGCAGAATGATTCGGCCTCCTCCAAACCTGAATCGGTATGAGAGGACTCCAACCATTCAATGTTGTGTACATTGAAATCCCTAAATAGAGGACCTCAATATTTGGGTGATTAGATATAACAGTCTCTTGAGAAGTAGGAAGATATTCAGAAAAGGCGTGAAAATCTGTTCTTTTAGGATAACGTTTAGCAGAAACACAAGATTATTGTAGTAGATGGAAGATAAATTTTAAGCCATAGAACCTCGAAGTTAGGAGATTTTAAGATTTTCGCGACGTTTTATAAGAGAGTTAATATTTACGCAGGCACATACTCTACCCTACAGACGGAAATTATGAAATAAGTGTAGTTGGATATGTCAAACGAGTTAGACTGTTGGGGGTTGAATTCTTAGCTATCTGGGTCTCAGATAAGAGCAAAAGATTAGGATTAGAGTGAAAGAGGTGGTATTCCACGGATTCAGAGTTAGAGTGTAAGATACGGATGTTGGTAAAGTCAATAGATAGAATACGCCTGCGCAAATTTGTCATTAAACACACACACAATCACAAAATAAAGGTGAAATCGAGATAAAATTGTTCATACACTCAAACCTAAATTTAAATGACCATCCTAAATTTAATTAAAAATCAAATTTTAAACAGCGTAAAAAGTAAAACTCAAATTTATGCAACCCTTCCCAACTCTAATAAACAGTATTAACTTTGATAAAAAACTACGAGTATAATAATTTAAAAAAGGAAAAAAATGTTAAAACTAGAACTTATCTTTTAAAACCCCACACGTAAAACTTTACTGAATCGAATGAAATGATTTCTAAGTTGTACGATTTAATAATACTTTTAAATAAAACGAAAATAAGGTTTGAAAAACACAAACTTTCACTGTACACAACACCACATAAAAACAATTAAAAACAAATAAAGATATAATTCTTTAACCGAGAGCGTAATTAACACGTCTTCACTCCACGATATATATATATATATATATATATATATATATATATATATATATATATATATATATATATATATATAATATATATATATATATATATATATATATAAAAATAATAATAAAAAGGAGCACCAAAAGTCTGAACATCCCAACCGTAAAACTTTAATCAACGTTTCGGAAACAAGCTGTTCCCATCCTCAGGATACAAAACTATAATAAAACATATAAATATCAATAAAATCGAAGCAAAATTACAGTAAATAATAATAATAATAATAATAATAATAATAATAATAATAATAATAATAATAATAATAATAATAATAATAATAATAAATGTGGTGAAAACACAAACTAGACAGCGCAAACTAATGTAAAGGAAAGTTTACTAAAATTGACATTATATACATGGGATGCAAATAACAAAATATTGGAATGAATGGTGAACAATAAAATTCAGAATGAAACAAAAACTAAACTCAAAAAAAAAAAAAAAAAAATGATAAATAATAATAAAAAAAAAAAAAACGATTGCAAAAAATAATAATAAACAGTTATAAATAATTGATGTTTCATTAACCCCAATCACAATCGAAATTTAAAGCTAATATATTCAATCAAGTGTCAGGCAGATAACATATAGTTAAATAAAAATTAAACTTACTTAATCAAGGTTGAATGACAGGTTTGAGACGAACAGAAAATCGAGACTTCATAGTAATTGTAGATTAAATGGACCACTGTCGTTATTGAGACTAGGCTTAAGATTATGTATGAACAAAGATTCCAAAATATGTAGGTTGGTTTTATCGGGTGTTTGTGCGAGTATATTGAAATGGGAGTGATTAAGAGGGTGATTATTAGTGTGAGAATGATCTCTGATGGTGGAGTGGGCTGGGGAACAAAGAAAGTTGTTTGTCCGAGAAGAAACACCCCGGTGCTCGTCGATCCTAACTGTAAGTTGCCGCAGGGTGCTACCCACGTAGATGGCTGCGCAGCCATCACAAGAAAATTTGTAAACAACAGAGGACTTAAGAGCAACGGGAGCTCTATCCTTATGATTTAAAATAGATGAAATGTTAAACGAGGAAGTGAAGATGAGATTTAGGCCTAATAAAAATAAAACCAACCTACATATTTTGGAATCTTTGTTCATACATAATCTTAAGCCTAGTCTCAATAACGACAGTGGTCCATTTAATCTACAATTACTATGAAGTCTCGATTTTCTGTTCGTCTCAAACCTATCATTCAACCTTGATTAAGTAAGTTTAATTTTTATTTAACTATATGTTATCTGCCTGACACTTGATTGAATATATTAGCTTTAAATTTCGATTGTGATTGGGGTTAATGAAACATCAATTATTTATAACTGTTTATTATTATTTTTTGCAATCGTTTTTATTTTTTTTATTATTTATTATTTTCCATTTTTATTTTTATTTTTTTATTTATTTATTTTTTTTATTATTTTTATTCATTTTGAGTTTAGTTTTTGTTTCATTCTGAATTTTATTGTTCACCATTCATTCCAATATTTTGTTATTTGCATCCCATGTATATAATGTCAATTTTAGTAAACTTTCCTTTACATTAGTTTGCGCTGTCTAGTTTGTGTTTTCACCACATTTATTATTATTATTATTATTATTATTATTATTATTATTATTATTATTATTGTGTGTGTGTGTGTGTGTGTGTGTGCTGTAATTTTTGCTTCGATTTTTATTGTTATTTATATGTTTTATTATAGTTTTGTATCCTGAGGATGGGAACAGCTTGTTTCCGAAACGTTGATTAAAGTTTTACGGTTGGGATGTTCAGACTTTTGGTGCTCCTTTTTATTATTAAATGTCGTTTCCCAAAAAATAGAAGCCGGAACGAAATATATATATATATATATATATATATATATATATATATTTCTTTATCTGTCTCACTTTTATATATATATATATATATATATATATATATATATATATATATATATATATATCATCATCATCATCACCAACCTTCTCTCCCTAAGACTGGGGATAAGGTGCGTAGCGTGCACTGGAAACAGAAAAGTAGTAAAAGAATATGACGCAAGTCGAAAAGAAAGTCCAGCCTTACGTCGCTCTTTATACCTTTTAGTGAGAACTCGCCGCAGTCAGAAAATCCACCCTAGAGCTTCACGGGTCCACGACGGACCCTCACTATGGCATCTAGCCAATGTATTGTTCATCCCTTGGCCCAGGTGGGCCACAATCATACCCCTTCACAAAACCCCGCCATTCACTTCTATTATGCACCTTTCTTCTCGCCTCTGCCAAACTCACATTTCTCTCCTCCAGGCATTCCTTTACTGACTCAATCCACTTTTTCTTCGGTCCCCTA
>JABUQX010064776.1:25000-45000 GCA_015478945.1 Trachelipus rathkii
GTAACTAGCACGGATTTGTTTATTATTATTATTATTATTATTATTATTATTATTATTATTATTATTATTATTATTATTATTATTATTATTATTATTATTGTGTGTGTGTGTGTGTGTTATTATTATTATTATTATTATTATTATTATTATTATTATTATTATTATTAGTGTGTGTGTGTGTGTGTGTGTGTGTGTGTGATTATTATTATTATTATTATTATTATTATTATTATTATTATTATTATTATTATTATTATTATTATTATTATTATTATTATTATTATTATTATTATTATTATTATTATTATTATTATTATTATTATTATTATTATTATTATTATTATTATTATTATTATTATACTTCAGTCATTTCTTAATGTCTATTATCATCTATGTACATTGGCATTCCAACACGAAAAACACACACACAAACACATACACACGCACACACACACACCCAGTTCATTAAAATATACACTGTTTAAGCATATCAAATAAGTTCTTTTGTATGAACATAACATATAATTTATTAAAACATTTTGTTTTAATTAAACACGTACATTTATATTACTCATTCAATTATAACTCAAATTATTTCAAAGTTTCTAAAAACTTCTATAATAAATCATTATCTTTGAACAAAGAATTTATTATTATTATTAACTGTTAATACTTTTTGTTTATAAATTTTATAACTATCAAGTTTTATAATAATTTTTACTAAAATTTTATGAAATTTTATTAAAAACATATATTTTACGTACCCTAAAGCAATAAATTAGTAAATCAGTAAGGCAAGACACTAGCAGCCCTCTACACCAAGCTATACCAAGTTTTGTTCTATTGACTTACTGCTTTACATTATCTTTAGCCATGTAATAAGTATAAAAATAGCAAAATAAGCTCTTCTCTGTTAACATAACATGTATTTTATTAAAATCATTCTAGGTTTTTATTTAAAAATAACAATTATTCACTTACATTTATATTATTCATTCAATGTTAACTAAAAATATTTCAAAGTTTTTTAAATAATTCGGACTTTCTTTATTATTATTATTATTATTATTATTATTATTATTATTATTATTATTATTATTATTATTATTATTATTATTATTATTATTATTATTATTATTATTATTATTATTATTATTATTATTATTATTATTATTATTATTATTATTATTATTATTATTATTATTATTATTATTATTATTAATATTATTATTATTATTATTATTATTATTATTATTATCTATGTACATTGACAATCCAACACGAAACACACAACAACGTACACTCCTTACAGATACGAGACTGAGCTCTTTCTGAAAAATGTGCTGAAATAACTACTTTAGGCCTAAATTGTTATAAATTACACTGGAGGTATAATAATATTAATAATAATAATAATAATAATAATAATGATAATAATAATAATAATAATAAAAATAATAATAATAATAATAATAATAATAATAATAATAATAATAATAATAATAATAATAATAATAATAATAATAATAATAATAATAATAATAATAATAATAATAATAATAATAATAATAATAATAATAATAATAATAATAATAATAATAATAATAATAATAAAACAAATCCGAATTATTTAAAAACTTTCAAATAATTTTAGTTAACAGTGTGTGTTTTAAAAAAAGATGAAGTGTGTGTGTGTGTGTGTGTGTGTGTGTGTGTGTGTGTGTGTGTGTGTGTGTGTGTGTGTGTGTGTGTGTGTGTGTATGTGTGTTAAATAATAATAACAATAGGCATGAAGTAAATAACACTAAGTATAATAATAATAATAATAATAATAATAATAATAATAATAATAATAATAATAATAATAATAATAATAATGAAAATAATAATAATAATAATAATAATAATAATGATAATAATAATAATAATAATAATAATAATAATAATAATAATAATAATAATAATAATAATAATAATAATAATAATAATAATAATAATAATAATAATAATAATAATAATAATAATAATAATAATAATAATAATAATAATAATAATAATAATAATAATAAAACAAATCCGCATTATTTAAAAAAAACTTTCAAATAATTTTAGTTAACAGCGGGTGAATAATATAAATGTAAATGATTAATTAAAACAAAATGTTTTTAATAAATAGTCTCAGTATATATTAAAATATGATGTAAACAGTAAAGCAGTAAAGCAGTAAAGCAGTAAAGCAGTAAAGCAGTAAAGCAGTAAAACAAAGACCTACTAATCCCTATTAATCCCTACAAATCCCTTTGTTGCTAAGCAACATCGATATTGATTTACTGTTTTATTGCTTTAAGGTCTGTAAAGTTTATGTTTTTAATAAAATTTCGTACAATTTTAGTAAAATAAAATGTTTATATAACAGGCACTCTGTGTTTTTCTTCTTACGTTACAATTTTTAAAAATTTATAAATAAAAAAGTATTAAAACAAAAATAAAAAATATAAAAGAAAACAATGTTAATAAATATATGATGTAAAGCAGTAAAGCAGTAAAGCAGTAAAGCAGTAAAACAAAGTCTTACTAATCCCCTTGTTGCTAGGCAATTGCGCTATTGATTTACTGATTTACTGCTTTAGGGTCTGTAAAGTATATGTTTTTAATAAAAATGTTTAAGTATGAAATAAAATGGCTGACTCATAGTATAGAAAACGGTATATTTGAAAAGAAAATACAAAATGATGTGTTCACTTTATTAAAAAGGTTTACATTGATATAACAACTATGAAATATTTATCGTTCGCGCGGTAATATTGCGCCTGCGGGCGCACGTGGAGGTTTCGCGGCGGGATGCGCCTGCGGGCGCACGTGACGGTTTCGCGGTCTGATCTCAAACGTTTTGACAAAATCACATATCTTTATTGTGATGTGTCATATTGTTACTAATGTTGATATAGTTAGGTATTTAAGCCTAATGGTTGCTCTGGAACCAATTGATAGGATAATGCATTTAGGCCTAATGATAGTAGGCACCTGGTTGTGACGTCTTATGAAAAAAAACACGTGTATGTGGAATGTAACTCACTAACCTACGTGAAATATATAAAAATATTGAAATGTATCGTCATAACAGATAAAAATACTAAAAAAAGGGCTCAGAAAGGTAGCTGAGATATAGAAAAGCGAGTCGGTGCGGCGAAAAAGACGGCGTGACCCGGTGCTGTGCGGTGCGATGCGCCAGGGCCTTAGGGGTTGGTCCAATCGCGTCGTTGACCCCGGAAAGCGCTTCTACGGACCCGAAAACCCATAATTTGACCCAAGAAACGTCTTAATACGCCAAAATATCAATGTTGCAAAATGTTACAAATTTTGTTTGCAACATTTGCAACATTGCATGCAACATTGCAATGTTGCATTGCAAACTCTGCCGTCTGCCAATCTCCCACATATACTACTCCCACCACCCCTAACTCCAATTCTTTCATAACCCCATTCATATACAAACTGAATAACCAAGGAGACATACAGTAACACATCCCTGCCTCACTCAGCTATTTATACTAAAACAATCACTTTCGACTCCATTTATTTTTACACACGCTTCACTATCGTCATACATACTTTTGATTACATTCATAAGCCTACCACCAACACTATATATCACTAACACCTGCCATAGAGCTTCCCTATTAATCCTATCATACGCCTGTTGCAAATCCATAAAATCAAAATACAATTTATTCTTCTTCTCTCCCATTCTCTCAATCGTTTGTTTCAATATAAAGATTTGATCCACACATCCTCTACCATTTCTAAACGCACCTTGTAAACTAATTCCCTTATAATTCCTACAGTTACCGTTATCCCCTTACCCTTATTTAAGGGTACTATTACTGCTTTCCTCCACTCCCTCGGGACTATACCCTCCATAAACGCTTTGTTGCACAACTTCCAAATCCAATCAGTCACCATCTCGTCTCCGTTCTTGATCATTTCACCAGTACTTTCATCTAAACCTGCAAATTTTCCATTCTTCAACTTTCTCACTCTACCGATTACCCCCTCCTTAATAATGACCTCATCCTCAAAATACATATTCCTTCTTGCACCATTAAACCCACACGCATTCACTAACACCTCTTTATTACTGCCAATGTTAGACACTTATCTCACATCTATTTCATCAGTTACGAAAGCACCATCCCTATTCATTATTCTAAGCAGATTCTCCTTATTCTCCTTCTTAACATTTCTCGCTTCCTTCCAGAAGAGCTTTCTATTCCCTTGTAAGTCAATATTTATCCTCCTTCCAAACTGTTCATTTACTTCTTTTTTCATCCTAAGTATACATACTTTAGTATTCCCTTTTTTCCCCTTATATAATTCCAAACATCTTTCTTTTGAAACATCATCATTGGCTTTTAGTACATTCAACCACGCTTCTTTTTTACTTTTAACCACTTGCATCACCTCTTCATTCCACCAATCACTGTTAACATTCTTACTTCCAGCTTTATCACATCCACATATTTCTTTTACCCTACTAACAACCGCTTCCTTCATTTGCTTCCAAATTTGTTCAATTTCAACTTGTTCACATTCAACTGATTTACTTGCAAGCGCTCTTAAGTACTTATTCTTATTACCTTTTCTACATATATATATATATATATATATATATATATATATATATATATATATATATATATATATATATATATATATATATATATATATATATACTACTCGTCAAAATTAACACCCCAATGGCTCATATGTCGTTAACAGGTTAGAGAAAGGACCAGAACGTTGCGCAATTTTTTTATGCAAATACCATAGCATCAGGGACACAGCATACCGGGCTGTAATAGTGTTGGGGTGTATAGGGAATGTCATCGCTAAAATTAATGTAAATGACAAACCACGTAATTCCAGCTTTAGCTACTGGGGAAAGGTTATGGCGGGGGCATGCTGAGTAGATGGTCCATTCAGATGCGAATTTAGTCACTACAACCAAGAAAAGGATTGCGCGTCAACCAACGTATGGTGAGCACGTACAGATTCCCACAATCTGTGCTGAGGGTTCGGGTACCGTGAATTCGGTCGACAGTTTGGTGTAGCGCACACAGCCATTGCACGGGTCGTGCAGTGGTATTAGGAAACCTAGGAGCACACAATGCGATGGGGCCTGGGCAGGCCACGCGCCGCAACTGGCATTGATGGCCGTTTTATGCTCACGCTGGCCTCAAAACCCCGAAATATAATTTGAGGCTTTGGAAGCAGGCCATTATACCCCGACACACCAGGGAGCATCGGCGGGCGCTACTAGTATTTGCCCGGGAACACCTACTCTGGACCGTCGGCGATTGGGCGAATGTGCTATTTACGAATGTGTCAGTCAGTCTTTTCACCTCCGATTGGCCATCCAGAGTCTATCGACGATCTAATGAGAAGTACGAGCAATGTAATATGCGGGAGGTTTTGCTATTTGGAAGTGGATCTCTCATAGTCTGGGGAGCCATATCTTTAACGGGTCTTACGGAGTTGCCTGTCCTAGGTGGCAATTTTCTAACCGCCGTACCGTATATCGCAGACATCCTTGACCCGTATGTCGTACTATATGCCCCCTACATCGGTTACGGATTCGTCCTAATGCATGATAACACAAGACTTCACAAGACCAGATGTGTCACCGAATAACTAACGACGGTAAAAACCTGAACATTGGATTGAGCCAGCATACAGTTCCAACCTAAAGTGAAGTGAGGTTGGTAGTGACTTATATTTTGATATATATATATATATGCTATATAACTGCTATCGATTATTATACTATAAAAAAATATTTATATATATATATATATATATATATATATATATATATATATATATATATATATATATATATATATATATATATATATATATATATATAGTTCTTTATATATATAATATATATATATATATATATATATATATATATAACTATATGCTGCTATGCTACTTATATATATATATATAATATATTATAGCTATGCCAACTACTACTATATCGATACTATACGTGATTTAATTTTTGTCTTTTTTTATTTTATCTTCATTATATTATACTTTTTTACTTATTCTCTATATTTTTTTCCTTTTATCATTTTATTTTTCTTTATTATTATTCTTTTCTATAATTATAATATTATTTTTAATCTTAGTTATAACGTGGCTAAGGTAGGTGCCTTTCGTTACTCTCGTTCCATTCAACTTCACGTTTTTTAATAATGTATCACGGCTGCTTCTTACTAAGAATCTCTTGAATCAGCCTATTTCAATTTCAACTACGTCGCATTATTTTGCGTTCTTGGATTCTTCCGGGCATGGTGGCTCGCCAGGCCGGGTCGCAATTCGTTGGGTCGGCGGGGATGGTCTCCGTACGGAATATTTCGCCCGGGAGGTTAAGGCACCGCCCACCAGGGGTTTCTGGTCACGTTCCAACTTCCCTTCGTTGACGACCTATCTTTTTTCTTATATTTTTTTCGGATGGTTTTTTCCAGCTAAGGTATTTTGTCACAAACTGCGAATCGTTGCGTGCATAGACTCTGCTTGTTTTTTTTTTTCTTTTGTGGTGGCTCTCCTTTTTGTTCATTAAATGTTCCGGCGTCATACGCTCTCCACCCGTTCACTGTATTCTTTGGTGCTCTCATTTAGACGCATGGACAGCCTCGTGCTTCGTCTTGGCTTTATATGAATTCTCTTTAGTTACCGTATAAGTGCTCTCATTCGCCTTTTCTCTGCTTTTTTTGCATGATTATCAATGTATCTTGCCCCTTCGTTCAGATGTTTACGGTTATTCGTTATTTTATGTAAGATTCTTTTTATCCACACCTGGTATTCATATTTTTTCCTGTTTTACATATTTATTATTTCAATTTTTCGTCTAAAAGTGAAATTTGTGTATTTTAATCCATAACAGCCTTTTTACCAAGCAACTTGTTGTATATTGGCAGTACGCAACAACTTATTAGCGGGGGCTCCATCATGGATCGTGCTTGCCCTATTTGGGACTGTGGTACATTTGTCATATACGCTATAGTTTTATTTTTCCTTATTTTCTCCCTCTTTTTTTTATCTTACATATGCCTTTAATAGAGTTTATTTAACACAAATACTTCCTTTTGCGGTAGTTTTAGTTCAGATAGGTTGCACCGCAGACCTCCCGTCTTAGCTTTTTTCTTCACTGTTAGCTTTCTTTTTCGTTAAGATTAAGCACTCTACGATATTTACCTGGTTATCTCTACCTACTATATCTCTCTGTTGACCTCCCGACTTCTCCCCGTCTTTATTTGGGAGCCCGACCTTCCTCCCCGGTAATATCACAGTCCAACTTCTATTCGACCTTTCCTTTTTCTATAACCCTTAGATTCCTAATAAGTTTGTTCGTCAGCAGTAGACTTGATGTCTTATTATCAGTTTACCCATTCTTTTCATAATTATTTATCCTAACTGTTTTCTATAAACTCTTAAATCTAATAGCATTCAGTTCTTACCTTCTAACATACGTCCTTTGTTTCCCACGAAGACCTTCCTCGTTAGGTGCCCGCCTGCGCAATTGTTCGCATTATCAGTCCCTTTCTACTCTCTACGTGTTTATTCGGTTATTCAATTCTTCTATGGTTATCTCACTATGCTCAAGTGCTTTAGCCCGTTCTTTGGATTGCCGCCGTGACCTCATCTCCTAGAGTTCCGCCGCTCGCCTCAGTCGTCCTTTCTCACTGTCTTAGTGTCTCTTTCTCCACGTCCCTTGCACATTTTTATTCTTATTCCTCTATCAATTTCCGCACGTTACGTCTTGTTCACGCCTTCGCCACATCATTCTTTTCTGAGGCAGTTACGCACCTTAGGCGTTACCGTCTCCATTCTCAGCTAATACTATCCTCTCTCATGAGATCTTATCATATCTGTTTTTATCAGCTTTCATCTTTAATTATCGTGTTAACTATATCGCTCATGCCGCTTATAGCCACTACACACCCTTAACTCTTTTCTCGTTTGACGAAGGACTTCTCCTTACACTTCTTTATAGATTCCTCGTCTTTATATTACTTCGCTCATGCATTTCATATTCTCATAGCGATCCACTTCGGACGCTATAAATTACATATTTCTTTTGTTTGGCGCACGGTCATTACAGAGGATGGATAATGTCCAGTCCTATTCGTTCTGAAAAATTCATTTAAAATACAGTTTTGCTTTTAACATTCAGAATTTGTGTGAATTTCATATCTACGTGTGATGTTTTATTTCCTCTACGGTGCTACGCAGCATAGTGCTTAAATTCACCTGTTGCACTTATCTTTCCTCGAATCCTTATTGTTCTTTACCTAACTACTCACGCACCCACCTTGATTTTTTCTCTGGTTTGCCCGGTGGTTCTGTTGTGAATATTTACTTTGTCAAGCAGGGTTTTACTAGCGTGAGTTTCCTCACCACGGTTTGGGCTCTGTGTTCCCGGTCAGTGGCCGTTGCATTTTTCTGTGTGTCCTCTGCTACATTTTTCGGGCTTTTGAGCGCAGTCAGGTTCAGTTGATGAATATATGTGACCATGAGTCCGAATTTATGGGGTGTAAGAGGGGGCGACGTCATTAACTTGCAATTCGTACGATGCCAGTAGTTTTTATGATTTTTTCTCCTTATTAGATCATTGCTTTTTATTGAGTCTGCTAGCTTTTCTTCAAGAAGCCACTTCAAATGATAGTTAAAGTCGCGCAACATTCTTTGGGGAGGATTTTTTAATCTTTTCTGCCCTATCGCGCTACTAACCTCAACGGGTCGCGAGAATCTCATGATTGCTTTTATCATTTTTTTTTACAATGTCTATATGGGACGCCCTCTGATGAATCTGTTTGTTCGTTTTTGCATCAGTCTAATCAATTTTTGATTGGTTTTTTTTGATTTTTATGTAAGGGTTGGTTCCATTTTCATTGTTTATAACTTTTCTCACTGATTACAATCATCTCACTCTAAAATATGTGTTTATGTTTCCTTCGGAAAAGAACGAGCTTTTCGACATTTTCTTGTGATATTTTCTTTATACATTTTTTTTCTGTCTAACACGTCCCTTTCTCCGGTATTCCTGCGACCCGATCAAGGCTATTGAACGCAAAGGGAGAGTTGTTTTATTCAACACTTCTTTCTGTTGACCCCGGCCATTTTCTCCGACTGTTGTTGGTGTCCTTTCCTATTGGTCTTTTCTACGGAAATCACTTCTCGCATGCCCCTTGGGGAATGGATGGTCGACAAGTGTTTTTGGCGTAATGCAAATGATTTTTGAAACACAACATAGTCTATTTTTTGCCACTTTAAATTAACAACTACCTATGCAAAGTTTTTAGGCTTGCTGTACAAAATCTGGGGAGGCAGTCAATGAGGTCGGGTTGCCATACCATTTTGACAACACTCTTGGTGGTTTAATCTCTTTCGATACTCATTTTGATAGTTCTTGGTTTTCAAGGCCCATAGATATGGCTTCCATAGGTCCCTAAATTTCCACCTCTTTTATGTAGATTATTGTCGGATAAGATGTTCATCGGAGACCCCGGGTTGCACTCCCTTTGTGTCTCTGAACTGGTCCTTTCGCGACATCAGCTCGGGTGTGGGCAACTCAGCGCTATCATTTGTCTATTCAATCTTGGGTCACGTTTATTTACTACGACCTTTTGCTCTAATTCTTGTACCATTCAACGCCGCTTCTAGTTTTTGGGGTTTGAAATTTTTTATACTCATTTAACATCTGTCGCCAGGTTATATCTTCGTCCATCATTTTCTCCTTCACTCGCTTTCATATGGGGTTTTCCCTCCGGCACTTGCTTGGAGAGCTTTGTGGCTATTTTTTTTATTTTTTATTAATTTTGTGTTAATTTGTTTGCTTGCATATTTTTGTCTTGCTTTTCTATTTTCGGACCTTGTCATGGGGTTAGCGTTATTGTCCTGATCAGGCGCGGAGTTTCTCGAGTTCGCGCCCCTGTCCTAGATCAAACTCCTACGGCATCACGACGATTATCCTCCCCACCGCGTCGTGCTGACTCTATATTTTATGTACATATATACTCTGTTGCAGTTCATCTCTATATATCATATTATATCTAGTTTCTTTTGTCTATACATTCTCTTTTTGTTTAATACTCTTAATATTTCATTTCTAACACCATACTTTTCTGCTACAATTTTCTTTTTCTATCTTCAACTAAATCATCTTAGAGTGTATTTTACCCTTAGCATTTATGCGGTCCTGCTCTCACTGACCGGCTTATGGCAGACGCGGATCACAGCGAAGTATTTGGTGTTTCCTTTCTCATTCCCGTAACTATAATCCTCTCCTTAACTGAGGTTTGCGTTTCAGGGACCTGGGACCCAGTCACCAGGCCACCTCGGCCCACTCATCCGCCGATTTTGAAATGAACAGCTGCAATAACTTTCCTCTGACTAAAGTCTTTTGCGTTGTACTACAATCAACACTATACTCCATACCCTACTCACGAGGTCCAAGAGAGGATCCACTCGTGTGTTAATTTCCATTTTGGTTTACGCCTTGGTGATAAGTTTTCCCTGTTAGTATCCATCAGTACTTACGTTTCTTATTTTTGCGCTTTTTGCCTCTGTTCGTTTTTACAACTTCCTCTACACATTACATATACCTTTCCTCCTATTTCTTGTTTTGCTCTTCTGTCACTTGGATTCATGGCACTTGAGTACACGGCTCTTAAACAAAAACTATATACCGTTTGAAGACTTTTTTTTTCCAACGCCCCTCCCTTCAGTTTTTGGATCATTCTTTCCATTAGAAGAGATCTAATCCCGACTCGATTCACCGTTAACGATAATGTTAAGTTCATTTTTCAGCTTATTCTCTCTCTGTTCATTTGAACTTTTCTCCTATTTAACTACTTACGTATATTCTGGCTCATTTCCCTACTTCTTCACTTCGTAAATTTTTTTTTATTATTTTTTTGGAATGCCAATTTTTTAAATTGAATTTTTTATGGCTGATATTGTATCCTAATACTATCATATTTCAGACACATGTCTCTCTTCTTACAAGTGAATATGGGCTGGGGGAGGGACTGGCTATGCAGCTATTCCATGCATCTGTTTTTTTTTTGCCAAGGCAGAGTGTCAGCCAGACCCCCTCTTCCCTTACCCTATTTGTTTCCGGGGCGTCGGTGTCCCCCCCTACACAACTGAAAATGACCTCCGCACTCCAATTATAACTCATATGCCACTCTTCACTCCGCGTGCCTCGTGCTACCACACAAATAACACTTTTCCTTTTAACTTATCTAAATGGAATGGAATTTCAAGATCAGTAATTTATCCTGAACTTCGTAGTCTTATTCATATCCCACCACCATTACTAGTCTCAAGTTCTACCCAATCAACCCTCCCCAGGAATCTACCAGCATCCCCTTTTGTTACCTCAGGTCATACCGCTGCCCGTTACCCCCTGTCCCCTGGCGACCTCAACGAGCTAAAGTCTCGGCGAGAGTGCGCCTGAACACCATTTCAGGCGGACTCACCTTGAACGTCTCAAAAGCTGCAAAACGGATCAACAATTCATTTCTAATTTTTCTCCCACCGATGACATTGGGTCACCGCATCCTCATACCTGACCGGTAACCCGGACAACTAGCGGCCATATCACTCCCTCGAGTGCGCGCCAAAAAATCATAGTGGGCCCTTGATTCTCCATTCAAACACACACCAGATCTGCAACCTCCCCTTATAAGTCACCAAGTATTTCACTTAATAGACTTCCCCAAACACCCATCCTCGCATATAACATGCTACTTCTGGGCAGCCCGACACAATCTTAAACCCAGAGTACCACAATTTCACCCGGCTTTTTTTCAAACCCCACTTTTACATTCACACTCTAGGATTGCACATCACAACACACAACAACCCACCTCTTTTCGAATTGCTCCCCCAATTATACAATCAAACATCACTCTAAGCTTATTACTACCCAGCCTTATCTGCTCCCTCACAACGTAGGAAAACTAATCAAACCCCCCCTGCTCCTTTCCCTAATTTCCCTTTTCTCCACCCACGCCACTCGTCCTCGTCCAACTCACATCCCTGGACTCGGTCTCCTGCCCTCACATCGCCTCCCCCCTTTCTTGGCCCACCCCACCCGCATATTACTTCCTAGTATTCCTATCCTCGAATATAAGCAAGCTCCAGCACGCCGCGACACGTGTCTATCCTTCAGCCCCCTGATCCTCTTCTATTACGGTATCTGCTCCTTTTCTTCCCCGCTTTAAGTACTTCATCCTTGCCTCTGGGCCACCCCTTTCCCTTAGTATAACTTTCTTATTCCAGCGCCTCCCCCAACATCGACACATTGCCAACTTACTTCTGCACCATTCACCGCTTTTCTCCCCAACCTCTTCCCCCTTTTCACGCAATCGATCGACACGAGCAGCTCCGACGTCGCACGTAGCTGACCTTGTGTAACATAACCGAGCCACACAACCTGACGATTTTCATCCCCGTTACTACTCCCTTTTCCCCCTCCCCATCCTATCGCCCAAGCCCCTGCACTCTCTCCACTCCATTTTTTTTTTCTTATATATATAAGATTAGCTCTATCATCCATCTCTTTCGACGGGGGCACTTTCCGATTTTTCCCGGCTCTCGCCGGCCTCCACTACCCCTAACTCCTCTATTAATATCCAACATCATCATCATCCGCGGGCTTCTTTTCCCTCGCTCTGTGCCTCCATCGGCCCCCCCGCTGCCGCTCATGCGCTTTCTAATCTTCAGCTCTCATTCCATTCGCTGTACCGGCCCGCCTCCCATATCGTTCTGGTTTTTTCTGCCTCTCGTCTGGCTACCCTCCCCTCTCTCAACTTGACTTTGCCACTCACTTAACGGTCGCTCGCATGTTCTCTACTGGGGGCCGCGCCGGTTCTCCGTGTCCATCAGCTTTGGTGCCGGATTTTTCCCGTATCCCACCTGCCATATATATTACACTTTCAGCTTTGACCCCCCCGTTGCGGAAGCTCGCGTATCTGCTGGGCGCCGCGCAGGGTTTCTCCTTGCCGCCCTTTGTGCCAGCTTCTTTACAGATCCGCGCCCCCTTACCGACTTACCTGTTGATCAACCTCTCGTTAGAGCCCGCATCGGTTCTGCTGGGGCGCGCGACTGGTTCTCCTTGAACCACGCCCTTTGGTGAAAGCGTCTTCTCCGTCGGTCACCTGATTATACAACTGTTCCAACTTGCCACCCGCCTTCACGTTCGCGCGCTCCTGTCTCGTTGGGGTGCGCGCAGGTTCCTTGCTCAACTTACGCTTTGGTGCAAGCTCTTTCCCGCGTGAGCCCTGTCATGTTCACTCGCCCACTTCCCGTTCAGCCGCTCGCTGTCTTCTGGCTGGGGCCGCCGCGGTTCTCACTGCCCTAGCCTTTAGTGCAAGTTATTTCCCGTCGATTCAGACCACATTGACCCACTCTTCACTTTGAGCCCTTACCCACGTTTACGACGCTGATGTCTTGGCTGGGTGCCGGGCCATGGTTTCTTCTTGCCTCAGACTTGGGACGCTCTTTCCCGTGTCGACCTGCATCCCTCTTCTCACCTTTGACCTCCCTTCACACGTTACGCCCGCTACGCTTCTCTGCTGTGGACAGTCACAGGTTTCTCCTTTGCCTCTCAGCTTATTTCCGCCTCATTTCCGTCGTGACAGCCATCAATAATTAACCTTTCTCTTAACAGCCTGTCCTTGGGATCGATCGTCCCTCCCCCAGGAGTTCTCTCGGTCTATGGGCTTTCTTCCTGCCGTTCTACTGCGCTTCAAGACCCCATCCGCATCTCCTATGCTTTAGGCATATTTCCGCTCATTTGACCCCCCCGGACCCCCCCGAAACGCCCACTTTTCCCCGGTGGTTCTTCCGCGACCCCCGCTCTTTGGTCTTGGGTGTGCGGGTTTCCGGCTCCGCCCCTCCTGGTCTGGAACCTGTCCCTCCCTTGTTCCCTGGTCGCGCCCCTCTTGCGTTTCTCTCCTTCCTCATTATACTCTATTCTCTCTATATCTAGTATTCGATTTTTCCTTTTTCTTATTTTTTTTCTGTCTCTCTCCTTCTCGCACTTTCTTTCTTCTCTCTCTATGCTTCTCTCTTCTCTATCACTCATTATCTATATATCTTTCTCTTATTCTCTCTCTTTATCTCTCTCTGTCTCTTCTTTCTATCTTTCTCTTTCGTCCTCATTGTCCCGCGCTCCTCCCCGAACCTCAGGCCATTTTTTTCACTTTTTTTTTTTCCATTTTCCTCCTCCCTTTTCCCGCTTCCCACTTATTCTTTTCCCTGTATCTTGTCGTTTTTGCCGTTTTTTTTTTTTTTTTTCTCCTTTTCGCTCCCTTCCCATTCCAATGTCTCTTTTACCTGTCGCCTTGTTTTTTGCGCTTACTGAGATTGTGTTTCGCGCTGTCCTCATCTATCTCTACTACTCTCTATTCTCTACTACTTTCTATATATATTCTCTCTCTCTCTCTATATGTCTATCTCTATATTCTCTTATTTCTATACTCTTGCTTCTTACATCTTCATCTAATGCTATCTTTATCTCTCTATTCTCCTTCCTCTTCTCTTTATTCTCTCTTTCTTCCTCTTTTCTCTATCTTATTGCTCTCTTATTATATCTCTCATCACACCGCCCCTTGCCCTGCCACGCCCGCCAAATATCGTCTTTATCAACTAACCCCTCACTCCCCCACTTATCTCTCTCTCTCCCTTTTCTTCTCTGTAACCCTATCTCAATACTATCTTATTCTATATTCTCTTTCATATCTCTTTCCCCGTCTCTTGCCCCTTATATTCGGCGCGTTTCGCCACGTGCCCTCCGGTCTCGCCCTATTTCGTCTTCGTTTATTTTCCACTTCAACTTCCAACTTCTCCCCTTCCTTACGCAGTTACGATCGCACTTACCTCTTCTTAATTCTTATTGACTTATTTTCTTCATTACTTTCATTCTTCTTCTTCTTCTTCTTTTCTTCTGCTTGTCTACTTCTTCTTTATCTTATTAGATAAGAGTTCAATTTGTTTCTTCGTCTCTTCTTTTTCTCTTTTTTTTCTTAACTTTTTTTCTTTCTTGTGTTCTTTGCTCTCTGTTTACTTTTTTATCTTTTCATTTCTTATTTCTCTTCATCCCGTTGTTTCCTATATTTCTCGACTGCGCTGAACAATTTTGTCCGGACGTCGTCCTCCATGTTCCTATATTCCTTTGTTCTCCTTTAATCTCCGTCTGGCCGTTCTCGCATTTCTCTTCTTCTTTCCTCTCTCTCCTCCTCTCTTCTTCTCTCTCTCTTTTATTACTTCTTCTCTCTCTAATCTCTCTATTCTCTCCTCTCTTCCTTACTCTCTCTCTCTTATCTCTCTATTTCTTTTCTATTTCTCTCTCATTCTCTTATCTCTCTCATCTACTCTTTCTGTTCTCTCCTATATATTGCTTCTATCTTCTTATCTATATCTTTCTCTTCTTCTATTTATCCTCATTTCTCCTTCAATCATATGTTAAAATTGTCACTGGCGATATTTACTATCTCTGCTTTTCTCTTTACCGTCTGGACCAATGGGCCCGTCGACGCGACCTTCACCCATGGTAATTGCTCCACCTTGTTTTAACTCCCTTCCTCCCTCGCTCTTTCGCTCGAACAACCTTTGTGCCCTTCTCAACTTGCACCATGTTACACTCTCAGTTTCCACAAACTCTTACTCTGTATTGTTGGTCTTTCCCACCTTGAGTTCTTTTTCCTGCTCCATGCTGTCTTCACATTTCCTGCCCCTGGCTCCATTGCTCCCTTTTCCCATTTTCGCTTGGTCCTCAAGTCACTCCGCCTGCATCCATCCCTCTCCGCTCTACGGCTCTTCTACTATAAGTTTTCTACTGAGCCTTTTGAATATGCTTCACGTCTTTGCAAACCGTCATTGCCGCGCTTAACGCGCCGCTCCGCTTTTCCGTTTCTTCTCTTATCGTTCCCTGGAACTGACTACATTGTAGCCTGGCTTATTCCTCCCCACACTTCCAGTCTAAACTTAGTCCTCCCCCGATTCACGCCGTTCACCCATTTTTCATTTCCAATTCCGCCCCACATTTCAGCTTTCGATGCGGATCCCGCTTCACCGTCGGACCTAGTTCGTCGTCTCTCCCTCCCTCTCTGTGCACTTCCGTCTCCCGTTTCTTTTCCCTTCACATCGCTCATATCCCCCCCATCCTTTCTTTCCATCTCTCCTCTCCTAGTTTTTTTTTTGTGTCTGTTACCGTTCACGGCAGTTCTATTCTCTCCCATACCGTCTATTTCTCCCATCCTGTCTCATTATCTCCTTGAGCTTTCTCTGTTCGGGTTGCAGCTCCGCAGCTGTTCGCCGCCACCTGCTTCCTCCGATTCCTCTCTTTCTTGCATGCGTCACGCCACCCCTCCCTGGGGCTTGAATTGTGTCAAGCCCACTATCTATACTGATCTCTAATTCTTCGTCTATTCTAGCTCGCTTCTGCTCTCTCTCTCTCTTCTCTCTCCATCTGCCTCTCTACTCTCTTGCTCTTGCTTCTCTTCTGCACGTGCTCATGCATCTCTACCCTCGCTCGCCTGGGCACAGCCCTTTCCTTTTTAGATCCTCGGCAAGCCATGTCTCTCCAGTTCGTTGTCTGCACACCAGCATAAGCCTAGCCGCCTTATTTCTTTCTGTTCCAAATAGGTCATATTAAAAAGCACTGAGCCGAGATTAAACGTCTGGGGTCCAAGCAAGCGGTTCGAGACTGATGCCTTTAATGCAAACATGAGCGCAGATCGTCCTCGCGGACTTATTTACTGGCTAAAAAGTTTGGACAACCAGAGAGGGTCCATTTTTTTTTTTTTTTTTTTTTTTTTTTTTTTTTTTTTTTTTTTTTTTTTTGTACTATCGATAGGAATAGCCAGTGAACAACAGTTAATTCAACCAAAAGAGATTTTATTAGAGAATTAGTGAGATTAGAGAGTTTAATAAGTAAAAAATACTCTTCTCCCTTCTTTTATAGATTTAATTCCCCAATCAGGCGATTGCCTGTGAGGCAAGGATGACAAGCTTATACAGCAGGGCAATCAGATTAGTGTAAGAAGTTCTCAGGTACTCGGAATATCCGGATCTTCTTAGTTATGTTTTAAGGAAAGTGGCAATGTAATTATTTCACGAAGGAACATGAATAACAAATGATTGACGGGTTATTAAGGAAGAATTGGATTTAATATATATAATAATACTATATATATATTAATATAATATATATATATAGGTATATATTATATGAGTATAATATCAGTATATAGGTTCCTGTTTAGTAGTATAACGTTATATTTATTATAACATTTAATATTTAGTATAATATTATATCTATATTATATATATATATAATATATACATATATAATATATATATATATATATATTTATATATATTATTTATATATAATAAACGTTTAAATTATTATATATATTAATTATATTATATTATTATTATATATATAAGTATATATTTATATATATACAATATATATTATATAATATATTTATAATGATATTATATATATTATATATATTAATAAATATATATATATATATATATATATTTATAATTATATATATATATGATATATTTATATATTTAAAAAGGCTAAATAATTGAAACAGTTAATATAAATTTTACATTTATTTGAGATGCTGATGAATAATTGGAATATTTTATACTATAAAAAAAAATAAAAAACCCATAAAAAAAAGAAAGGAAAAGAACTTGATGGAATTTACTACATATTTCTTTTTATTCGCAATGGTCTGATTCAATTTTCAATATAATCATATTTATTCATAAATAGAGCAAAGTTATGCTAATATTTTCTAAACTTCGATCACTGCGAGTCAGACTGAAGAGTTTAATATAAGAGAAATTTAATATTGATAATATAGAAGAATATACTATTCATATGCATTGTCTAATGAAGGATGTAATATATACGAGAATTAGCTTTAGCTTCAACTGTTTGTGGCTCTTAAGCTCTATCTCAATATGATCTAGAACAACTATTCTATTTAATTCATTCTTTTCTATACCAAACCGCCTGTATTTTCCGAACTATTTTTACTCATATTTTTTTTTTTTTTTTGCAACGTTTATCAAGGATGCCTATTCTAGGAGAAACTTCTCTAGGTACTTTTTACTAGGATAGGATAGGATCGAGCCCTTGCCATGCAACTCTATTTGAGTACACCCCACCCAGTGGCGAAACTAACGGCTCTGCAGATTCCTCCGTGCGTGTTGACCCCCGACTATTAGAGTGACATATAGAACATACATTAATGATCAAAGGGTCCCGGCGTTTTTACGTTTATTAGGGGGGGGGGAAGCACTCTTGGTCTAGTCATTATATTACACCATTTGTCTTTTTTTCCTTCCATTGTGGATTTCAACTTTCCTAATTTTTCAGTGTGCTCGTCTTATTACTTTTATGATTTTACGACTAAATTTCTATTTTATAATTGTAACATTGTTATTGATCTTATTTCAGTTTTCTCAAAACTTCTATCTACACGATTAGAATGTCACTGTCTCATAATGTACTTTCCACCTACCAGTTCATCTTTCAAAGTTCCAGCTTCGTTAGATTATCCTACACTCCATCTATTAGTAATACGCTGAAGCGCATACTTTTTCACATGATCAATCACACATATGCTGCAATTAATTAATTCTCACATCTTTCCAATTTATTCAGTTTTGTTTTGGTTTTCAATAAGTCAATTAAGAGCTATACTTGCATTATCATTTCGAATTCATTAAGGTCTTGAGTAAACTATCCTCATCTGGCTCTACAAAGTGCATGCAAAGAACAAGCCATCAATTTTTCCTTTAAAAGTTCTAAAATGTTTTCATTTGAAACACTATTCTTAATTATATTTCATTTATATCATTTTATTCATTATTGATTAATAATTGTATGTTTTAATTTGGTATATTTTCAAATTATCTCATCTTCTATAAAGTTAATAATTATAATTTTCCAATCTTTTAATTGGTAATGATGATTAAAACTAGCTCACTATGAATAGTTCGTCATTGTACAATATACACATTCTCTCTTTATCTAAAAATAATAAATATTTAATTATAGTTAACAACATTTGATAAGGACATTAGAGTAAATTTATTTGAAGGTATTATGCTTCAGAAGCCATAAATATGAAAAATTAACAATAATTAAATCGACATATATTTCAAATAACTTGGATGTACAATTCAGATACTATAAATTTTACCTATTTATTCTGCAAAAGGAAGATGCCAAATTTACCCATACTTTAAAGATACTAATATCATAGAATTAATTTAATACTATTATATTAATATAAATTTTATTACATATTTAAACTTTATGTATTAAGTATCGTAAATGTTTATAAAGGATCATATAGAATATATAAGGATACTACAGACCTATAAAGATCTATATGAATTTATAAGTTTGCTCTATAAAGGATCTATAAGCGTATTTTAGGTTATGTTGATGTATAAAGGTTACAGAGAAGTAATGGTTTACTTGAGAATTGAGGATCGGAATTGAAAAGATATTAATAATTTGAATTCGGAAATCTATAATAATCGGATTCGGATATCTCTAAACAATTTACTTATCACTGTAAATCGTTCAAATAATTTTAAGATCTCCCTAATTGTAGTTTCCTGATATATAAATTTGATGCTTAATTTATTTAGAGTGAGAGAGTTGAAGTTACGTGGCATTTTTTTTTTTTTCTTTGTGTGTTTATTTTTTTTTAATTTCTTGCGTCTTTAATTATTAAAGCTCAGAGTTGAATTATTAATGTGTTTCAATCATAAGAATACCGTTTTAAACATCCTTTAAAAAAAAAAACTATATGTGTATTAAATAAAAACTAAAAAAAAAAAAAAAAAAATGTTTTATGTTTTTTATTATTTAT
>JABUQX010064776.1:50000-51597 GCA_015478945.1 Trachelipus rathkii
AGTAATAATATATATATATATAATATATATAAATAATATATATTAATTTATATATATATTATATATGATATATATTATATATATATTATATTATTATTAATATATTTATATTATATATATAAATTATATATCTATATACATATTATATATATAATATATTTAATATTAGTATATATAGTATTATTTATATATATATATATATTTTTTATATATTATATATATAATATATATATATATATATATATTATATTATATGATATTATATAATGTTTGACTTTTATCGTTTCTAATTTGATTCAAACTGACACCTTTCCTTGATTTAACACATGTATTTCCTTTCTCGAAGAATATGGATTTACCACTCGTGTTATATAATTTTTTTTTTTTTTTTTTAAGTAAAATAATAAAATTACCTCCTTTTAGGAAGGCAGCATTGCGATATTTTTCTTTTCTTAATTTCGATTTATATTCTTGAGGAAACCATTCTTGTAGTTTACAAAATTTTTCTTCTGATCTTGGCAACCAGTTGTAATATTTATTCAATTTCTTCTCCCACAACTTAGGCTCTTTGTCCTGCTGGAAGCTCCTTCAATTCAACCAGTCGAGAGACGATGCACTTAAAAATTAGTATTAATTGATGTTTTGATTATAAGGACTATATCTATATTATTATATATATTATATACTATTATAGTTATATATATTATATTATATATATAATATATATATATATATATATTTATATATATATATAAATTTTAATATATATATATTTATATATATTATGTATATATATATATATAGTGATATAATATATAGTATATATATAATTATATATATATATTATATATATAATAATATTATATATAATATAATTTTATTTATATATATTAATTATATTAATATTATATATATATTAGTTATTAATATATATATATATATTATTAATATATATATATATATAATATTAAGTTTATATTTTATATATATTATGATATATTAGATATATATAAAATATATATTATATATATATAATAGATTTAAATATATAGTATATAGTATATATATATATATATATATATATATATATAATTTATATATAATATATTATATATATATTATATATAGTACTATATTATTATTAATATATAGTATATATATATAATATTAATATATGATATTATATAAATATTATATATATTATAGTATATAATATATTATTATATATATATATATATTATAATATATTATATATTATATATTATTATATATACTTACATATATATGAGGAATATTACATATGTAGTATATATATAATATATAATATATATTATTATAGTATTATGATATTGATATATATATAATAATAATTTAATATATTATATTATATATATATATTGTTATATATAATATAATATATATATATATAATAGTATATATAGTATTATACTATTATATTATATATATATAATAGAATATTATATATATATATATAATATAATATATATATTATATTGTTCGATATTGTGTATTATCCATATATCAATAATGGATATTTAAAACTCAAAATGTTTCTAAAATTCGCAAGATTAAAAGG
>JABUQX010064777.1:0-34904 GCA_015478945.1 Trachelipus rathkii
GTAGCCCCTTTTTATATACTACTTATATATTCTATAATATATACTACTATATATAGTTATTTGATACACATTATGCTATATATACTACTAAACTAACTATATTAGTATATTATATTCTTTATTTTGATATATAGATCACATATATCTTATAGTATAATGCTTTCTCACAAGGTTAGGAAATTTAGACAGGTTCATTGTCTAGATATTCATGGAACTGGACATGGCAAGCAAAATGTATGCAGATTTTTTACATAGCTTTCCTAGTGACATAATAAACACAAAATCTTTGGCCTGAGCTTATTAATATTTTCCAAGTTTCAAATCTTTTACATGTAAATTAAATGCGCAATATCTGGGCATTTTATTACCTATAATAGCTACAGTAGCATCAATATATTAAAATAAGAGTTATGTCGATTTCACATCTGGGTAGCATAAATTTATGTTATTCCAAAATATTTTTTGTACGCTATATGACGTCTTTTCTTGCTGGTTCCTGCAAAAGACGTAAAACAAGATCCTACATAATATAATAATGGGAACCATTGTATATATTTTAGTTAATATGCTGCTGACGTTATTATAATATAGGCAATACTACTATCAATTAATATATCATATTAATATATACTATATTATAATATATATATTATATATATATATATAATATATATATATTATATATATATACTATAATATCACCGCAAGAAATATTTTCCTCAGTTCCGGAAATGGGAGTTAAAGTACTAGGCACACTTGGAATATTCTTGTAAACGTGATTAAACGCATCAGACTCATTCTCAGAATAAGGTCTATACCACATTGCGAATAAAAATTTACACCAACTGTGAAGAGTGCCTAAAAAATTATAACAAAAACACTATATTACAAAACACGAAAAAATATAAAATGTTATACATCAAGAAAGTTATACACAATACTTAACACATAATACAAAAAAAGATTCGCTACAACTCTAGCATATTCTACACATCTTATTTACTCTCAAATACCTGAACTGTTATAAGTCGATGGGTAGACAGCAATATTTCGACGAACAGACTCAATTCTTATAATCATAGCACAAGAAACAAAAAAATGTTACAATTTAACACCTCTGATGATGAATTTTACTAACAACTAAAATGCTGGGGGCACTATAAACACAAATCTTTAGCAGTACAAAATTTCAACATATGTTCCACGCGCAGCTAAACCCAGATTTATACTTGAACTATCATGCTGTACAAACAAAAATTATAAAATAAAATTATTCGATCATTATTTTAATTCTCTATGAAGGCCATAACGAAAAGCATAGTTAGAAGCTTGATGTACGTAATTCAGTATACCATAAATTTCACCTCGGAAAAAAGATATACAATGGATACATAGTATAGAGTCCCCACTTCAAACCAGTGAATAGGCTATCTCAATCTATCTATAGCTTAAATTGCAATAAAAATACTTATAGAGGATATACACTGTAAATAAATTCACCACACTCTCTTTTGATTAGTTATGAAAATAATTATAGAAAATTCAGCTTATAACAAAATTGAGGTGCTAAACACATAATGTTCATACTTTCATGGGAATTATCACAAACGCAAATCGCTACGTACCCAAAACCTTATCCAAAAAAATTTTCCGCCGACGGCTAAACATATTTTTAAAAGACCGGCTTGTAACCAAAATTAAAATTACTGTACTTACAAAAGAAAAAAATACTCGCATATGATTAGTGAACAGCAAAGTTATGACCAAATTGGGGAGACATGCCCAGATGAT
The DNA here is from genome assembly GCA_015478945.1 of Trachelipus rathkii. NCBI lineage: Eukaryota > Metazoa > Arthropoda > Malacostraca > Isopoda > Trachelipodidae > Trachelipus > Trachelipus rathkii. Next base: position 1,792 of record JABUQX010064777.1, read on the forward strand.
ACGTCATATTTAAATTTTCATCGAAGACGATCCCTACTAAAATTTATTCAACAAACAGAACACCTTAGTCGCAACAACACGAAAGCGGGAACAAAAAGTTTAAAATATTGTACTAAAATTATCGAATTTACATAAGAAGCAAAATTAATTTTTAGGAAGACGATATAAAAATTTTAATATCTAAAAATTTTTAAAAATTTTACTTAGAAAAAAATTGTTGAGTAAGCACAAGCAAAACTGTTTTTTTTCGCTTTCAAATAAACTTTTTTTTTTTGGAAGAACGAAGTTTATTTGGAAGTGTAAAGTGATAACAAATTTAAAATTCCATTAACAGAGAATATCCTAACAGCTAATGAATTTACTCATACTAATACTTAGGAAGAGAATAAAAATCTTATGGTATGTAAAACTATTCTACAAGCTCTTCGAAGAGAAAAGAAAGATCGTACTCACAAGAAGGGTGTAGCACAAACATCACATTTTCACTCTTCAATAATAACCTTCTGGTAAAGTTCATTTCAAAGTGTAAAGCATATTTTAAAAACTACCAGACATCAACAAAAAGGAGGAAAAATTTTGGGCATAGGGGTCTTTCTCTCACAAACCACTATTTCCTTCCACATAGCCTTTTATTAAAGCTTATTTCAAAGTGTAAAGGAATATTTCAAACTACCAGACATCAACAAAAGGAGGAGAAATTTGGGCATAGGGGGGTGTGCAACATCACACAAAGCATTTCTAAATATGCTTAAAAATGAAAAGCATATTTAAAAAAGTGAAAACTAAAACTATCAAAAACATTTACTGATGAACATAAGGCAAAGGGAGTTTATCTTTAAATGTAAAAAAAAATCTCAAATTTTATTTTCAAATCAAAAGTATAAATCTAAATTCAAACTGTGGCAAACTTATTTTACCAAAAAAACTTAAGTGTTCCATTTATCACTCATTATATAACCAGGTCCAGCATCAAGCGTGTACAGTACCACAAATCCAAAATGATGCAAAATAATATTTAGTATAATAATAAACTGAATTGCATATCAACTATGAATAACCTTACTATTGTTTGCAATTTTCTATCATTCGGCTGAAATCAGGCGTGAAGTAGCCCTGGATTAAACTCAAGGCCCTTCTATCTCAAGTTTTTTTATCTCTCCTAAAAATTTTCTTACACGATATTATTGTTGTTAGCTGTTTTCACTTAAGTAACTAGGTAATTAGCAATAAATACAAAATTCACACTTGTATGCAGGAAAAGTATCGCAAGTAACATTCATAACTTAAGGACTAAACAAGTTTTCAATGTTCGTGGCTCCTATGATCTAGCTATCTAATGGTTTCAAGAACAAAAAATTTGAAACACGTCTTTCTTTCTTAACTTTTCCCTCTTCCACATCTCCCTAGTTCTCCTCTTTCTTCTCAACAAACAACAAACTGTTACATAGTTCTAAAGCGAACTCCCTGTCTCAATGCTCTAAATTTTCCGAGCATGGAAGAGTATGTCCTAACTTATAACAGATCTAAGCTATTACTTCCTAGGAGTAGTGGAAGCTAAAGTTGACTACTTCTATAGTTCTTGAAGAGCAAGGGAAAGACGAACCTAACGATACAAGTTCCAAAAAGCACTTTAATTTAAATGGAGGGGGCGCTAGGGGTTAAAGGATAGAAATTATAACTACTTTAACCCTACATACATCACTCCACTTATGTCTGTCAGACCGTAAATATTTTCTTTATAAAAAATTTAACAATAGATACTTTAATAGTTTTATAAAAACTTGGTACCAAAGAATCTACGTATTCATTTATGTAAAAGCAGTAAAATGAATAGGGAACAATTGAATGCACAATATTTAATGAAACATAAAAAGCTAGAGGTTTTTGACAATATTTTTTGTAAGAAAGGTTTAAGACTGGAGTAGTGTAGTGTAGAAGTAGTGGAGAGTGAAATGTATTTATAAAAGTTACAGCTTTTCTAACAGTGTTTAAAATTGAAAGAAGATAAAAACTTAATTGCGAAGGAAAACAGTAATAAGACCCGGGTAAGGAAGGGCTTTTTTTTTCTTTCTTTTATTGTCTTTATGGTATAAACAAAAATATAAAAAACAACAGACTTATATATATACGCTTGAGAAAAAACAACCCACAGTAAAAATAATGATAAAGTATATCTCAGAAAAAAATACTATATCTGAAAAGAAGAAAGATAAGAAAAAAAATAACTACTCTGTGATGCTTCCATCAAATTTTAACAAACTCAAGTTTGGGGTATGTTTACGCTTTCAAGGTAGGGCAGTTTTAGCCTCAACTTTGAAAATAAATGAGCTTAAGTGTAAATACATCTTTTTTTATATCCTTAATTTATTACAAGAAATATTTGTGAAATAAAAAAAGTAAATGGAAATGAAAATCCTAAAACTTACAAGTAATTTCACTATTATCTTGCGCACATGAGGACTAAAAACACAACCGATACCGAGGTTCATTTGGTTCAAATCCGCGAATGCTGCTATTCCCTCCGTGTACCAGCCGGGACGAAGGGCGGAGAGAAAATGGGGGATTATATTATCCAAGCGTGTTCCTGAGGGGGGGAGAAGGAAGGTTTATAATCTGTTATGGAATATATCCAACAGATGCCATTCACTCTCCAAAAAAAAAAAAACTGATGGCATGAAGTTATGTAAGCTTTTCGTTGATGTAAACAGCTTAGAGGGTGTATAATGAAAAATTTATCTCTTGAGTAGAAGTGAACTTAAATAATCTTCTGATCGAAAAACAAAAACCTTAAAAATCTAGGAATAAAAATATTAAAAATTCGTTTGTTGGCAACTCTGATTAATTTACTTTGCAGTAAAGAATGCGGGGAGAGGACCAATTAAGCGGGGGGGGGGGCGGGGGGGGTCACTTTTTTTATCATCCCTCAAAAAAAAAAAAATGAGGAGACCTTAGATCTTGGGAGTTTTCCCTAGAAATCTCTAATTTTTGATATATACTTATTTGTTGTGTTAACTGCATTTAAAAAAAAAATTTAAAAAGCAATTAACGGAATTAACGTGTCACACGATGAAATTAAAAACATTAATCCAGTTAATAGAATGTGAATTAAAAAAAAAATATAAGATTTAAAAATAAACCAAATCCAAACTTATTATGAAAGGATGAAATAGCAAAAAAAATTTTTTTTTATCACTTTTGAAAAGCGTGGGTATGACGATACTGCGCAAGGGATCTGCGCAAAAGAAAAGAAAAATCGAAAAATACAGATAGAACTAGATTACCTGAAACCGGGAGAAAAGAAATATAATAAAAATTATGAAAAGAAAAAAAGATTTGTCTTCCTAATTTTCTTTTTCTGTTAAAATCTTTTTCGAGCATTTTACAGAAGAGACATATAGCTATGTCTTCTTTTGTAAAGAGTTTCCCTGGGCTCAGTGAAAAAAAGGAATGTGCGGCGGTTTATTTTCTTTGAATGATTGTAAAGTTGTTATTATAACCACATATATGATTCGTCCAGGGTGGCCAAAAGGGCTTATAGAGTGAAAGGTTTTGAACAGAGAAGGTGATAGTATATAAACTTAGTTATTGGGTTTGTAAATCTTGTAAGGCAAGGGCACTGTGGCTTTGAAAAAAGGACTGTGGTGTTTGCCTTAATCAAACAGAAATTGAAAAAGGCTAAAGTACAATGCACTTATAAGCACTTACCCTGGTAACTGGGTTAAGGAGGAACCATAATGTAAATAAGTTTAAACTTGTTGTAATCTGTCATAGGGAGTTATCTTATGAAACAAAAAATGGATTGATCGAAAAGGATAAGCACGGACGAATTATCTTACGTGTTATGTACATTCAAATAATTTTGAAATGACTGCTGAAAATCTATCTTTCACGTCATCAAAATTATTCTAAACTATAGATTATTGAAATAAACCTGAAAATAATATATATATAATGATATCGATATAAAATTATAGTAGTATATTTTGAATGTTTACAAGCTGTGCAGGTGCTATATTAAATGTGTATAGTGAGAATCATTAGGTGGATCAGACTCTCACTACTAACTGTGACACAGCCCAAATGGAAAAAAAAATCTTTTTTTACAACTCTCTCTCTTAGAAGAAAAACTGAAGTCAGTTTTTTCTTTAACATTTAGAATTTCCCTGATTGCTAAGCATGTGACTTTGTTCATACTATTTATATTTTCGTCAGTGCAAAATCATTAATATATACTGCAAAACACATAGCTGTAGCGAAAAATTTTTTTTATATTTACAAGTTTGAAATTATTTTGTGATTAGAGTAGAAATATTTCTGTGTGAGGAAAGAGGAGTTTGTTTTCCACAGTTGTTTTAAAATAAATAAGATTCGTTTTTGCCAAGTGGCAAGAATAACTAGCTGTGGATGAAGAAATTTGGATAGGGCGTCTATTTGAAAATCTATTCAGGAGTGGTGGAGGAGAATGAATTTGTGACGCTGAGGTTTGAAGTGGAGAAGATTTGTCACAAGACAGTTCGGAGGTATCGCAGTCGGGAAGACTTTGAAAGTAAGCCTTCTTGGAAGTGAAGGAGACAAAAAAGTTAGGCTTTGGAGGTGGTCGGAACACGTAGGAAGAAGGTTGTGGTGGAGAGGATTGGAAGAGTTTTTCGAAAGATCTAATATTCCGATGTGAAAGTCATGAGTTTCTATTTCTGTTTTGTGAAATCGGCAAGCATTTAGAAAAACATCGTCAGAGATTTTAGAATTCGAAGGCAGGGACCACACATTATCTTCATATTAAATAACCGACTGTGCAATTTGTCGTGACACACATTGACGAAGCTGCGCGATACGTGCGCTTCCTAAATTTGGTTTTGGTAGTAGGATGTGCATCCTATACTTGTACAGGAAAGTTTGCAGAATTACGGAATACATGTGTTTGTTAATTCGGCAGGAGAGCGAAGTTAAATTTTTAATGAGAGTAATGAGCACTGCACTCAGCGGTTATATGGAATTAACATGCTTCGGGTTTGAAATAAAGAAAATGTGAGGCTACTTTAAGTGGTTTTTTGATTAGAAAGATTTGCAAAAATCAGGAAGCTGAGAAAGGGTTGTTGTTGTTGAGTTATACAAAATTTTTGTTCGAGGAGTGATGTGTGGATTGATTCCTTTGCTCTGAATATGACATCTTAGAAAAGGTTTTTGTGAAGTATGAAATCGGACAGCTATCGCGTTCCTCTTGCGAAAGAAAGTATAAGATGCGTTTCGTACTTGAGGGAAGAAGCAGAGAAAGTAGAGAGCCTGGATCATGGTGATTATGAAGGTGAGCATTTTCAACGCTGAAAGGAACAAAAATAATGAGGGTGAGGTTCAAAAATATTTTCAAATGATGGTTTGGAAGTCAAATCAATGAGTGCTCATGTAACGAGAGGTGTTTAGAAGCTACTAAATCGAATCTATTTGGTATACCAATTGTTTCATTACAGATATATTAATCGTCGTCTGAGAAAATCCTTTTGAAAGAAGGTGCAGTGCCCATGAATAAGAAAGATTTTCAATTCCATATTAGGCTAAGATCATACGACATAGAGGAACAGAAAGGATATCGGTATCTTTAAATCGTTCTAATGTAGGTGGTGAGAGGTCCAAATAATATATTTAATCAAAATCAATAATAGGACTAGACTATCATTGAAATTTCCAAAACCGGTATATATTTACCATCAAGAACAAACATGAGGAGGCAATTTCGAAATACCATGCATGAAGGTTCAAAAAAGATATTGCTCCTATTAAGCTATTATTCTTTAAAGAAAATTATTACCTTACATAGTTTTTGTGGTAGTATGCAAAAGCTTGTGTTTCTAATTCACAGATAACTTCTATAACTTCAAACATTTTTAGTTATCTCTTATAAAGTTAGAAAGTGCGCTTTTCTACTCTTTGTTTTTCAATCATATTGTAATACATCGCGGTCTCAATAACAACATCACAGCTATGCTTACTACGTCAATCATCGCTATTTGAGATGCCTAAAGCTTCGCTGCTCTTTATCTTGGCATTCGCTGTGCCTGCTGTATCACATTTCTCCTTCCATCTATCACCTTTACAATGATCTATCTTTGCGTTAGCTATCTCATTATCAAAAGCGCTTGTGGAACTTCCACTTATATCATCTAAAAAAAACTAAAAAATTAATAACAATTAACACCTTTGTTCATTAATAATAGAGTGGAACCAAAATATATCTTTTAAGAAATCAACATCTTTCTATTAAAGAATTGCAACCTGCTTCATATCTTTTTTTTGAATTTCCCAATCACCCATTAACCTTCCTTATTTTCAAAAGCGTTGTGTTCACATTTCCATTTTCTAACTGCGGCATATCCATTTCGTTCTGGACTGGGCTTGCTATCGCCACCATTGCTTTCCAACTGTGCAGTTTGATACTCTCCTCGATTTGCCTAATTTTTGGTTAGTGCTTAGATTCTGTAACATGTCATTGAATATGATTTCGTGAACAAGGATTAACTCTCCTCCGTTTCGGTTTATATATTTAAAGGATAAATTATTTCTCTGGCGATCCTATATGTGTGAATTAATAAGGCGGCCATACTATTATTGAGTCGCCAAGTGAACCAGAAATGGGTTTCTTTTGATGCGATAGTCAAGCTACAAAAGGACCGAATGTCATGTTGCTTTTGTTCTCCGCAGAGGATGATGCTTTAAAAACTATGCCGTCATACTATTTCTCTGTTCACCTGGGACTATAAGATGCTTACAAATTACCAAATTATATTGAACTACTAGGTTTACATACTCATTCTATCAGTTCTTCTCTTGTTGACAGCTCTAAAGTATACTTTAGACCTGTATTGAGGAACATACCAATACGCGTCCACGATTTGGGCGGACAGTAATGTAATCTCCATTTGAACATAACTAGATTCAGTGTCCACATTCGCCTCATTAATGGTAATATGCTCTACCCATTGTGACTGTAGCCGTATGCCCTCTCCTGCACATTAACCTATCTTCTGTTTATTATCGGTGTTCTGCTAACACCATGAAACTGCTGAGTTCATCCGATCAGTTATACAAATTCTCGTCGAACAAATAGTAATCATTAAAACATATAGAACATGCATTTTTTATCATTAAATAAAAAATTTAACACCTATTTGGCGCTTTTCCTGGCTTTATAATGGCTACCTATAAAATTATTAGGAGAAGCTTTGCTGAAAGAAACAATGAGGATTAAGAACATTTACATTAATTGGTTGATTAACATCATTAGAAATAACATGAGCCTACTTCGCATATTTGGCATGCTGAAAACCTTTCTTTCATTAGTTGCGTTTAGCCATTTTTCGTGCAGAGGTGGCTTTGTGATCATTCTTAATTTCGTTTTGCTTACGATGTGTTTTTGGAAAATTTTCCACATTTAAATATTTGCATTGGTGAAGCTCGAATCTCCAAAATTTGTATCATTTGCACCTACTGAAGGCAACCCATCCCATCTTCAGTATGTGTTTAAAGCATTGCAATGTGACTGAAGTTAGTATTTTTGAAACATTTTATAAAGAGAATTTACGAGCTGCAATGAGAAAATTAAATAATCCAGCGAACTTGAGATGCGTTGATTGAAAATTTGGTCCAATGTTGAACACATTCATAGCTCGTGCTCGAGGAGCAATGAGGTTTGCCATTTAAATAATAAACGCTAATTTAACTACAATGAGATCATTATTTCTGCTATTCTTTAAGAAACATTAGTCAAATATGGTTTGAGTTTTGAAGTATGCTTTATCATATTAATCTCAATGTGAACATTTAAATAATTGTTTATATTGCACATGTGAACCAACTACAGTTAGTTTGCATATTTATCACTTTGTTAACCTTCTCTGATTATTTACTCAAGTTTATTTTGTGTGAGTGTGGCGCTCACTGTTTCCCTTACATTCATAGCTGACTGCGAAATCCCCTACAGAGTGAGTGAACTCGTTATTACCATCTGAAAATCAGGATTGCGCGAGGGGAGTCCGTTCGTGTTGTTCTGCCCTCCTTAATGAAAAAAATGCTTGCTTTGCGGATTATATTGATTTTCCCCTTTTTCATCATAAAATATTTTCCTACTTCATCGTAATAGTTTTCTTCTTGAGGTGTTTCATATTGATCATGCTAAAGCTTCTTCAATATCTCATTCTGTTGTTCCAGCCATCTTGCGTAAGACGTTTTGGTCATTTCTCCATGAAAGGTTTATGATTCTTTGTGGCGTTGCTGATAGGTTGGTTTTGCGTTTTGGTCTCCACCAATGATATGATTGTCTAAAAATGCCTGTAGCCATCCATCTGTTGTTTTATAATATCTTGTTTGATTTGATCAGTTATCGGCGCTTGCTTCAATGGAATATTCGTGTTATTGGGATTCCACTTTGAATCCTTACAGTTATGCTTAGATCCCCTTCTGTGCTTTTCGTTACAATGCCGGCAGTAAGGATCAAAAGGACAAAATGGAGTGGTGTGCCCGGCTCTTTCGCAATGGAAACATAATTGGATGTTTTGGTGCTTGTAATTTTGTCTAGGTTGAAATGCTGGTGCTTGCGGCTTTGCTTGATGGTTGAAGGTTTTTCTTTGATAATTTGGTTGAGGTTGCTGAAAGTTTTGGCGCTGGGGAAAATTTTGAGGCTTTTGTATGAATGGCGCAGCTTTTTGGAAATTGTTATTGGCTTGAGGAATAACCATTTTGATCGGGTTATTTAAATCTGCCCTCAGACCTCTGTAAAAATTCCTGAATTTGGTCAGTGATGTCTAGGTTTGGGTTATAGAACTTTTTGAAATCTCGCTTAAATATATCAGGTTTGTCGGGCAATAAAGTACCCAGATGTAAAAATGCAGTGGCTGTGATGAGTTTTTCGTCAGGTTGAAACGCATCACCAAAATGTGAAAGAGTATCATAAAGTTTGGTGTATAGTTCTTGTAAAGAGAGAGCAACAGAACTAAGAGAACGGTCCTCAGCCCATTTAAAGTTTCTTATGCGCAACATTGCGTCAAGAGATGAAAGAGGTTTATCTAGAAATATGAGGGCCTTTATCTTGGCCATGAAAACATCAAGTGTTGGTACGTTGAAAATTTTTAGTTTTGCTTTTAAAAATTGCCTCACTTCAGAATCAGGGTCGTTGCTCACCTGATTCAACGCCTGGGCCAATTTGGTTGCTTCAGAGAAACAGTGCTTTAGTTGAATGTTCTCTCGGACGTTTATCTCCCAAGTGGAAAGAGATGGCTGCCATTTGCCATTTGACTCTAACCCTGACGAAGAAATTCTGGTCCTGGTCACTTCGGGTTGATGCGTGTGCGATAGGTTGGGCTTGGATTGCCCATAGTTTCGCGCGCCTCATTCTAATTGCTCGGTCTGGCCGTTGAGATTATCAGCATTAAGTTACATGCTTTAGATTGTTGTTTATATATGTTATCAAAAATAGACCCCAAAATTTTACGTGAATTTTTTACGTTTACAAATCTTCTCTTTAAACTACAAGCAAGTAGGGGTTTCTATAATAATTCTACTACTTCAAAATTTATATAGCTCTTTCTTGTTTATAAAAATAACCTATTTTGAGAAAACTGGTCTTAAAACCTGTGGTGTGTAATAAGCTCTCAAAGTGAAAGTTACGTTCGGCACTCTTTGCTTTGCCGTTTGCTTTCTTTCTTCACGCTAAATAACATATCAAGTCAGCTTGCCTCTCGCGAACACCACACCTCCATCTCACTTCTTATCTTTCGCCATTATTCTCATATTTGTTTACGCCAATAGAAAGGTACTCTACTTTCACCCACAACAATCTTTTCCTCAGTTTTTCGACGGAAAATGGGGAGTTAATAAGTATAGCGCCTCTGGATATTTTTGTAGATACCAGCAATCAGACTCAATTTCGATAGCGTTATATTTGCGAATACAATTTTACAACCACTGTGAGAGTGCCCTAAAAAAAAACTTATAAAAAAGAAAATTACACACGAAAAATATACAAATGTTCTTACAACTAACGAAGTTATACAAACTCATGTAAAACACCATAAACAAAACCAAGATTTACAAATCTTAGCATACCCTTCTACACATCTTATTTTACCCAAATACTCGAATGTTAAAAGGATGGTAGAAGCCCCATATTCTCCACACGCGATCAATCTAACTAATACTACAACAGACAAAAAACTGAATACAAATTAACTAACCTCTGATGACTGACACTTCTTATAAAATAAATGTGGGGCCACTATTAAAAGCAAATGCTTTCAGCGCCTACAAAATTTCACATATGTTCCAGCCGAAGCTAAACCAGATTTGTAGTGTTTAAGGTTGGAAATTCGCAATACAAAAATTATAAAAACATTTATTGCGTACTGATTTTTAAATTCTCTCTATGAAGGCCATAATGAAAAGCAAAGTTAGAAGCTCGATGTACGTAATTCAGTATGCCATAAATTTCACCTCGGAAAAAAAATATACATGATAATAGTATAGAGGCCCACTAAACAGTAAATAAGTTTCATCTATTTAGCTAAATTACATAAAAATATTATAGATGGATACCAAACTGTAAATAAATTACACCTCTTATGATTAATTATGAAAATATTATAGAAAATTCAGCTTATAACAAAATTGAGGTGTAAACACATAATTTCATACTTTCATGGGGGGACATTTTAAACTGCAAATCGCTAGTACCAAAATTACTCAAAAATTTTCCGCCGAGGCTAAACATATTTTAAAAGACCGGCTTGTAACCAAAATTAAATACACAAATCTACAAAGAAAAAATATACATATGATTAGTGAAGAGCAAAGTTATAAAATTGGGAGATGCCCGATGTACGTCATATTTAAATTTCATCGAAGAGTTTACTAAATTTCATCACAAACAGAACTCCCTTAGTGCACAAGGAATGGAAATCAAAGTTCAAAATATGTACCAAAACTCGCCATACTAATGTCAAGATATAATTTTACGGCAAAGAATAAAATTTTAATATCTAAAAATTTTAAAGTCTTCAGAGAGAGAAAAAAAAATCTCGTTGACGGCCGACTTCCATATTGATTTTGGAAGTGTAACTAAACTTTTCTTTTTTTTTTTTGAGACAAGTTTTGAGAATTATGTATATATATTTGCCTTCTTTATTAAAAATTCCACTAAAGAAAATCAATCCTAATCGCTAATAACTTACTCACTACTAATTTAGCGAAGAGAATAAAACTTTTGGTAATGTAAATTTTAGGTCTTCGAAAGCAAAGAAAAATTGTCTCAGAGGGGGGCGTAGCAAAACAATTTTTCACCTTTCAAATCTGGAAGCAAATTAAGGGAAGCAGTCTTCAAAGTGTAAGCAATTTTAAAACAAATTTCATTCAACAAAACGGAGGAGAAATTTTGGGCATAGGGTGGTTCTGCGACAAGAGAAATTTCACCTTCAAAATAAGCCTTTTGGTAAAGCTTATTTCAAAGTGTAAAAGGAAGTATTTCAAACTACAGAACATCAACAAAGGAGGAGAAAATTTTTGGGCATCAGGGGGGTGCTGCCAACATCACACAAACCGCAAATTTCTAAAATATGATTAAAACTTGAAAAGCATATTTAAATACAAGTGAAAACTAAAAACTATCAAAAACATTTTCTGATGAACATAAGCTCCAATTATCTTATCTTTAATGTAAAAAAAAATCTAAATTTTCTTTTCAAATCAAAACAAATAATACAATCTTAAATATCAAACATACACACTTGACTTACTTAGAATATATCCTGATTGTAGCAGGTATATAACCAGGTCAGCATTCAGCGCTGTACAGTACCACAAATCCCAAAATGATGCAATAATTATTTAGTATAAATAATAAACTGAATATGCTATATCAAACTATGATTTCATTTTTTGCAAATTTTCTACCATTCGCTGAAATGGCGTGAAGTAGGCCTGGATTAAAACTAGGCCTTCTATTTCTAAGTTTTATCTTTTCCTTAAAATATTCTTTCAGATATTCCTTGTTTTAGTCGTTTTACTAAAGTAACCTATAATTAGAAGCAGATAAAAACAAAATTACACTGTCATGGGAAAGTATTCTAAGTAAATCATTTAAGGACTAAACAAGTTTTATTATGTGGCTCTATGATCCTTTAAAGCTATCTAATGGTTATCTACGACAAAAAATATGAAAAGTCCTTATCTTATTACACTTCTTCCTTTCCCCCCTTTTTTCACATCATTTTCTCACAAAACAAACTTTACTAGTTTCCACAGATACCTACCTTCTCTGCTCTAAATTTTCCCGAGCATGGAAGAGATAATGATCTAACTATAAAGTCAGGCTAACTTCCTAGGAAGTAAGTGGGAAGTAACAGTTATTATTCTTGAAGGCAAGGAAGGAACCTACGATTACAAGTTCAGAACATTTATTTAAATGGAGGGGCGCTAAGGTTAAAGGATAGAAATTATAACTACTTTAAAATTGAAAGAGAAATAAAAAATTATTGCAAGGAAAAAAAAATAAGAATAAGACCGTCTAAGGATAGGGTATTTTTCTTTTTGTCTACTTTAAAGCATAAAAAAAAAATATAAAAAGACAAAAGGGATGTATATATACGCTTGAGAAAAACAACCAAATAAAAAAATGTAAGGTATTTCAAAAAAACAAAACTATATCGAAAAGAGAAAGAAGAAAAAAAATAACTACTCTGTGATGCTTCCATCAAATTTTAACAAACTCAAGTTTGGGGTAAGTTTACGCTTATCAAGGTAGGGCAGCTTTAAGCCTCAACTTTTATAAAAATCCTGAGCTTAAATTAGGCTAAAAAATACTTGAAGTCTTTAAAACGATTTCAAAAGGAATTTTTAATACAGATGTGCTAAAAAAAGTAAATGGGAAATGATCTAAATATTACAAGAAATTTCAAACTAATTATTCTTGCGCACGAGAAACTTTCATATCAAAAACATCCCAACGACCGAGGTTCATATGGTAAAATAGGAATCGCCATTTCTCCGTCGTAACAGCCGGGAGCGCAAGGGGAGAGACAATGGGGGATTACATTTATCAACGTGATTCCTGAGGTGAGGGAGGGAGGGAGAAGGAGGATTCTATTAATTATGTTTTGGAAGATACGCAAAGATGCCATTAACTCTCCCCAAAAAAAAAAAAAACCCTGATCGGAAAGAATATTGTTCAGTAAATTGTCCCCGGTTTAAATGGTGATACAGAGTATATTAAATGAAGATTTTAAATGATAAATATCATTAAGTTAATTCGTCCGTGGATTGGAAATATTTAAATTTGGTTAAAATATTCAAAATTCGTTTTGTTGGCAACCGTCTGATTAATCTTACCTTTGCAGTAAACGAAGAGGGGCAGACAAATTAAGCGGGGGGGGGGGTATTATTATTCTCCCTCAACAAAAAAAAAAAAGAGGAATGATATTAATCACTAGCAAATCTCTATTTGATATAATATTATTATGTTGTCTTACCCTGCATTTAAAATCATAATCAACCAAATCTCTCACCATATGCACAATTAAAGATTACAAGGAGATATTTTGAGAGGTATTCAAGATACGTATAAAGTGAATCTAAAAAAAAATATATCTTATAAGATAAAATACTATACAAATTGCCCATTTTTGTTCTGATTGTTAGAAATAGCAAAAAATAATTTATCAAGACTTGGGAAAGCGTGGTATGACGATACTTGCGCAAGCAGCGATTCTGCGCAAGAAGAAAAGAAGAAATGAAAAAACAGATCCGAAGTTTTGAAAACAGGGAGAAAGAAAATATATATAAAAAATAATATGAAAGAAAAGAATTATGTCTTAATTCACTTTCTTTTTCTGCTTAAATTTTTTTCAGACATTTACACAAGGGACATTTATCTGAATGTTTTCTTTTGTAAATAATATCTATCTATATTAAATAATATATAACACAATCTTAATATTTATACCGACCTAGTATTATACTATACAATCTCATATATACTATATGACTATATATATATTTATTATATATATTATTATTCCTAACTCACTACAGATAATCGCGTCATATCCATTATCATATCATACTTATACATATATTACTACACATACATATATATATCACCATCATATTATCTAACTTATACTATATATTATCCACTATATTTATAATAATCTAACTAATTACACGTCATATACTTATATATCCTACATATAACCCTTACTGATGTGGACGATTAATCCGCCCACCTCCGGCCAACTCGGCATATTTTCTTTTTCATGCGTCATCGGCAAATTTTGCCGACTAATTAAAAAATTTATTCAGATTTTGAAGCATATAAAACTCAATCACAATTTGACAAACTCCAACATCCTATAGGTATATCTATAGTATATAATATAGATAGTAAATACAATACCAATACATGATATGTACAATACAATACATAAAGCATGTAATACAATATATTATATAATATATACGATAGAATTCATGATATGTATAGTACATTAAACATACAATCCAGTACGTAACGGGTACAGCATAAGCAAATCGGAAAAGAAAAGCATACAGAAGAACATACAAACGTCGATAAAAGAGAAGCCCAGCCTACCGCCCCCTCTGTACCATGAATAGTGAGAGCTCGTCAACAGACAGAAATCCACCCAGAGCATCTATGTGACCGCGACGGTGACCTTCACATGGTAAAACGTCAATGTAAGGGATCCCCTGGCCCAGGTGGCCACAACCTTACCCCCCATACAAACCCCGGCCATTCTCTCCTATCACACCCTACTCTCGCGCCTTCTGCCCAAACTCTACATTCTCTCCTTCAACTATTGACGGTTATGCGACCAATCCACTCTCTTCGGCTCCCAGCCGGTCGGTTCCCTACACACACTCATCACTATACATACGCTTAACCAACCACCTATCATTCATCCTTTCCGCATGACCAAACCAGCTCAACACACATACTTCAGTTATTCTCTCATTTACCCTTTCTTCACACCTTAACATCCTACTCCTACAATACGTTCATTCCTCTCTTATCAATTCTTCTCACACCTTATATATCACACCTAAATTGTCCATCTGAACAACATTGAACTTAAGAATCTATACTTCTTATTCCAGACCATAGGCTCACTACCATACAATAACAGCAGTAACAAACATACCCTCATTGTAAGACCCTAGCACACTCAAGACTAGTCCCTTTGCATCCACCAACGATTAATTGCACCAGCCTACTCTTCCTGGCATTCACTACTTTCCTACTACAGCCTGCATTCGTCCGTTCCTTCTCATCCAACATATACCCTAAAATTTAAACTCAGACACTTGTTCTAGCTGCTCAACCATCTAACATAACTCAACTGAGAGTGTCCCTCACTCACAACCATTAACATACTTCATTATGTCCACGTTACTTTCAAGCCCCTCCTTTACAGCCACCACCTGTCGCAATTCTCTCTACCACACTCTCTCAAACTCTCTTCAGATCCGCATACTAGAACCAAAATCATCCGCTATAAAGGTAGGCCCCTCCACTCATTCTCCATTCTCCACCATTCTACACCATTTCCTCATCCGCCCACCTCGATTCTTTCAAACCCCGAGCCGATCATACAAATTGAATAAACCAAGGGAGACATAACACAACCCGGCTCACTCCGCTATTAACT
This sequence comes from Trachelipus rathkii, assembly GCA_015478945.1. NCBI lineage: Eukaryota > Metazoa > Arthropoda > Malacostraca > Isopoda > Trachelipodidae > Trachelipus > Trachelipus rathkii. Next base: position 17,493 of record JABUQX010064777.1, read on the forward strand.
AAACCAATCACTTTTGACACCAATTTTGAGTCTACACACGCTCACTATCGTCATACTACTTTTGATTCATTCAGAAAAGCCTAACACAACCAAACACTCATATATCCACTAATCACCTGCATAACGCTTTCCCTATAAACTCTAGTCATAGGCTCGCCTGTTGCAAATCATCAAACACCTACTTAATAACAACTTATTCTTCTCTCCCATTCTCAATCATTTGTTTCAAGTAAAGATGTATCCATCCACCTCTACCACCCTAGAACGCACCTTGTTCTGCACCAAGTCACCTTCAGCTCACTCGACGCACTCTTTGAACCAAAATACTAGCATATACCTTCCTACGAACAGCCAGAAACTATTCCCCTTATATAATTCACAGTTCCCCTTGTTCTCCCTTTCCTTATTTAAGGTACTATTAACCGCTCTCCGTCTCAATCCCTTGAATGATATCCCCTATAAACGCGTTATTACACAACTTCCAAATCAATCAATCACCATCTTCGCCTCCGTTCTTGATCTTCACCAGTAATTTTCATCTATACCTGCAAGATTTACCATTCTTCAACTTCACTCTACCCATTACCTTCCTCCTTACAATAACCTCATCCCCAAATACCTTATCTCCTTCTTTGCACCATCAAACCTCACACACATACTATCACCTCTGTCATTACTGTTAATTCTAATATTATACAGAAGTGTTCTTTCCACACTCCTTCACTACCTACTTAATCAGTACAAAACGCACCAGCCCTGAATTCATCAATATTCCTATTATCCAGATGCCCTTATGTCTCACTATAGATTATAAGATAATATATATATATATATAATACTATATATAATATAATAAATAATAATATATATATATATATATATATATATAAAATTATATTATAATATAAATATAATGTATTTATATATATTATATATATATAGAGTATAAATAATATATATTATAGTATAATATATATAATATATATATATATAGAAAATAATATATTATGATATATAATATAATATACAAATATAATATATAGGTATATATATATATATAATAATATATATAATATCAATATAGTATATAGTTATAATATAATAATATATATATATTAATATATATATATAGATCTCGGATCCAAAGCAGTCACCGTGACCGCATGATTCCAAATATATATTATAATATTATAAATATATATATATATTATATATATAATAATATATATATAATATATAATTTATATATATATAGTATATTAATATATATTATAAGCTTATATATATATATAATATATAATATATCTATATAATAATATATATTTATAATATTATATATATTATATATATATATATATAAGTATATATAATTATATATTATATAGTATATATATATTATAGTATAATATATAGTAATATATATATATATATATAATATATATATGAAACGTAATATAAATGTAAAAAAAAAATCAAAATTTTTTGAGTTTGGTAAAACTAAGCCTTCCGAAATCCGAAGCGTCACCCGGGTGACTGCAATGATTCAAAGTGCGTTTGAGCATGCGATATTGTTATTTTTACGAAAAATAAGTTACAAGATAACAATAGTTCTTTTGTCACATTTTTCTACAAACAATATGCAAACAACACACGTAAAATAACTTTAAAATAACTAAATCAAAGAAATGAAACTCACTATTTCACGCACTAAAAATAAGAATTTTGAGGAGAGAGCCTCCCAACATTCACGCGCGAGCGGGTCTCACCATGTCGAAGAATACTGGACCAGAGACGCAGGAGCTTATCAGAGAAATACGGAAACAAGAAGTAAAGTTTAATAAAAAAAATCGCAAAATCGATACATTTTAAAAAAAAATCCCCCCCCAATTTAAAAAAATCAAGCTCACAGAAAATGGCGTCCACCAAGTGACCGATTAGCAACTTAAAGGTTAACCCCAACCTCATCAACATTGTCGTATGTCTTTAATCTCTGTTTATCCAAAAGATTTCTAATCTATTTTTAACAAACACATTTGAAACTTGATAATCTTTCTACAACTATCGTTGATCGTCAGTATGACTTTTGTAAATAATGTCAAACTGAAATCGTTCCTTTCATCTCTGACACCGTAGTTCTTTTAATTCTTCGGCTTGATGAATCTTTTGTGTGTTGTTGTACGTGTGGAATCCTTTCGATGAAGAAAGTGCAAAGATTTATTTTCTCTTTTGGTATCTCTATCCTTATTATTTTTCCTGGAAGTTTAACACCGATTTTCTCTCCAACCAGTGGCTATATTGCAATGAATAAATTTTTTAAGTATTAATTTTGGGGTTCTAATTTTGACCCTCTTTCTCATGTTCATAAATATCCTGTCTGTCTGTCCCACCTTTTCTCTTATGCTGATAACTTCCCTGAGTTATTCTTTTCAATTTCGAAGGCAACCAAACCAGAGGCAATAATAGTTGCTAGATCGGTGGCTTTAGAATAACTGCCTCTGATCTTTGGTAACATTCAGGTTCTCAATAATTCATTTATTTAACCGCTATCTACTCAGACAAAGTCTCCACATTAACATTTTGAAAAAGCTTAAATCTTCATCCTTGTACTATACGTTTTCTTGTTTGGTGTTTCTTATTCTGTGATCTTTCTTGAAAAGGTCTTATTGTTGTCTCCTCAACATGTTTCTAATTGGTAGTTGAGCTCGAGCGGAGTGAGAACTACTAGGGTTTGAAAAAATGGGTTTTTTTAATTTTTTTTTTTTTGAAAAAAAACACGTTTTTTTTTAAACATAAACTGTTTTTTTTTTTTTTTAAATTACCTCTTTTATGTATATTGAAGGATGTGTTTTAAATTATATCAGTTAGTATACCAATACCCCTTCTAGGCCTAAATATGACTTATTTATAGTGTATGATTATTATATACAGAGTGTGTATAATATATTATATATTATAATATATATATATAATATGTAATATATATATATATTAATAATTTATATATATTATATTATATTATATAAATATATATATATACGTATATAGATGATATTTATATTATATATATATAATACTATATATAATAATTATATATAGATATATATAATATGATATATATATAAATATAATTATATAATATTATAATATAATATATATATATATATATAATATATAATATATATATATATATATATTATATATTATATATTAATATATATATATATATATATAAATATTAATATATATATATATAATATATATATAATAATATATCTATAATATAGAAAGTATAAGTATATATATATATATATATTAATATGAACAAAAAAAGGGATGGTATAACAAGTGGTTTTGGGTGTCAGGAGAAAATGAAAATGGGAAGGTGATGATTTCTGTGAGGGAAGAGTATGTAGTAAGTAAAACTTTCTAAAACACAAAATATCCATAAGTTATACTAGAGTGTGAGGTTAGACGATAGAGATGATATCAAGTGAAAAGTATGGATTGATTTTGTGTTGCGTGTGAAGATGTTGTTGAAGTATGTATTGGATTTAAATCAGTGAGGTGTTAGAAATGGGATAATCGGATCATTCATGATGTTGTTCTATGTAAAATTAAGTTAGTGGGGACCTTGAGGAGAGGAAGGGATGACGGAAGGAAGTGGTAATAAAGGTAGTTTGAAGTTTAGTGAACAAGGTAATAAGGATAAGTAGGTAAGAACGCTCGCAAGAAAATCAGTGAATGTGAACAAGTTGAAACTGAATAAAATCTGGAAGCAATTGGTAGCAGTGATATAAGCAAGGATGTGGCGTGTGCAACAGTACGAAAGTAAGAAGATAACATGGAGTGGTGGAATGAAGAAGTGGTTCAAGCGTTAAAAGTAAAAAAGAAGCGTAGTGAATGTAGTAAAAGTCAATGATGTTCAAAAGAAAGATGTTTTGAATTATATCAGGAGGAAAAAAGGAAATCTAAAAGATTCATACGTAAGAGAAAAAGAAAGGATTAATGAACCAGTTTTTGGAAGAGATGAATGGGGACATACATAGGAATAGGAAGCTCTCTGGAAGGAAGCGCGAATGGTTAAGATTTAGAAATAAGGGGAATCTTGCTTAGAATAATGATAATAGGGTGGTGTTTTTTGTAACTGATGAATACTGATGTGAGTGGAGGGAAAGTAACAACTTTGAAATCTGTATATATCATTGCAGACATGATGAAGGTAATAAGACGGTGTGTGGGTTGATGGACAGAGAAGGAATAGGTATTTTTGGGATGAGGTTATTAGCAAAGAAGGAAGGAAATGGGTAGAGTTGTGAAAAAGTTTGAAGAATGGTAAATTCTGCAGTAAGATGAAATACTGGTGAAATCATCAGACGAGGCAAGATGTGATTGATTGGATCTCTGAAGTTGTGTAATAAAGCCTTTATGGAGGGTATAGTTTCGAGGATTGTGAGGAGAGCAAGTAATAGTACCTTATATAAAGTGGTAATTGAAATAAGGGAACTGACTGAAGAATAGCGTGAGCGGACGAGTCATCAGTTGAATTTTGTAGGGGAAGTATATATGCTGGTGTTTGGTCGAAAGAGGCGTCGAGTGACTGAGGGACGATTGGTGAAGGACAAGGTGCGTCTAGGAGTGGTAGATGTGTTGATCAAATCATTACATTGAAGCAGAGGAAAATAGAGATAAATGAGAGAATAAAAATAAATTGTATTACGGTTTTATGGATTTGACAAGGGTAATGATAGGGTTAATAGGGAAAGGTCTATGGCAGGTGTAGTGATTATTGGTGTTTTGTGATAGGCTTCTGAATGGAATCAAATAGTATTGTAGGACGATAGTGAGGCGTGTGTAAGAATAAAGGTGTCAAAAGTGATTGGTTTTAGTATTAAAGCGGGTGAGGCAGGGTGTGTTATGTCTCCTGTGCTATTTAATGATTTGTATATGGATTGGGGTTATGAAATGAATTGAAGGTGGCGTGACGAAATCGTGTGTTTAAATGAATGGAGATGAGCGAGGGTGGCCCTACCTATTATAGCGGATGATTTGGTTTTGTGGTGGCGAATCTGAAGAGTTTTGAGAGGATTTGGTAGATGAGATTGAAGCCATGAAAGTGTATAGAAGAGGGTTGAAAGAAACGTAGATAAGAGTTAGGTTAGTGAGGACAGTGAGGACGTTCCTCAGTGTGAAGTTATGCTTAGATGGTGAGCAGCCTGGAAAAGTGCATGAGTTTATGAATTATTTAGGGTATAAGTGTGGATGAGAAGGGAGAGGCGTGGATTGATCAGTGTTTAGTAGGAAAGTTGTGAATGGCATGAAGGTGCTGTTGCAATTAAATCGTGGGTTGAATGTAAAGGGACAAGTCTTAGGTGCACTAGGGTCTTACATGAGCGGTATGCTGAACTGATGCTTATTAGTATATGAGTGAGACTATGGTCTGAATAAGAAGTATAGATCTCTAAAGTTCAATGTTTCAGATGGACAATCTAGGGGCAATGCTAGGTGTGAGAAGAATTTGATAAAATGAGGAATGAACATATTAGAGAGTTGTGTGGAGTGAAGAATTATACGGAGCAAATAGAACCAGAGAATAAATGGTAAAAGACTATTGAGCATGGTATTGAGGTTCAGCTCGAAAGTATGAACGAATGTAGTTGGTTTTTAAAGTCAAGGATTTATCACCCTGTGTGCACGTGTTTGAAACCGACTCCCGCCTTTTGTAGGATCGACAGAAACACGCTGTGATGCCCAGTCATAAACGTAAACATGTCTGAAGGACAGAAACGCAAGATTGAGCAGAGGCAGATAAAAGTGCCGCATATTAAGAGCACGAATGATGAGGTGTTTTGTGAGGGGCGTATAGTTGGCCCATCCTCCCGTCTATAGCAATACGCCTTACACTAGACTTCTAACCATATGTGATGGGTCCTTTCGCAGTCCTTGAAGCTATAGGGTCCATTTCTGACTGACGCATGAGTACCTTACTACATTAATCTGGAACAGGCCGGAAGCCGGGCGGTAACGGTCGCAATATGCTTTAGACTTGTCATATTCTTTCTACGCTTTTCTTTTTGTATGCTGTACGCACCTACCACCAGCGGGGAGCCAAAAATAGTAATGAAGACTTATATATGAAATATACACATTGTACATTTAAAGAATCTATATATTATATAATACTTTCATATATTACACCTATAAGAAACCAAATAGTCCTGCACTACTATATATACAAATAAACACAGGTCACAACAATACCCATTACATTATAGTAAAGACCCTAGCCTATATATGCAAAAGACTTAGTACTACCTATTATATTATAACAATTCACCATACGAGAATTTATTAAGCTTATAATGCACCTAAGACAAATACTTATTTAAGTCACTTAGACCATATCACTAATCAAAACTTATTACCTATACTAAATCATCATATTAGAGTTATAATTCAAATAAAACTACACAGTTATTCCTTCTACATCAATCACCACACACTAATAAAAATCATATATGACCACCCAGCAACTATAATATAAATTATATCAAGTACTACCAAACTCTTACTTGTAGATAGTGTCACTGCTAGTAACCATCTCTTTACATATGTTAAAGATAAACATTACACTTTATCACTGAGGAACTCGAAACTACCCTACAAAAACTTGAGTAAAGTCAAAATCACAAATTAAGAATAACTCCTAACACTAATCACATCATAAACACACAATATAAAATACATATAATTCAATCTGCGCTCTTCTGTGGTCTTTTTTTAAACACAACAACACCACGTCTTCAAATTTCTTTTAAATAAAAACCGCAACGATATCCTTCTTTTAAATCCAACCACTCACACTTCAGAGCACTCTTAGCTTGCTACATAAAATGTTTCGGTGCTCCAGAAGAATCATACGTCTCACAGAAGATTAATCCTATCTACCACACTCTTCCTATGATGGGTGAGTCCTGAGCCGATATCATTATCAAGCAGGTCTATGCTGCTGCCACCTCCCTCCTGCAGCCTCTTAAATCTTCTAATCATTTTTAAATCTCCCAGTCATTAACATCACCATAAACTCACCTAACGGATTCCTCTAAGCCGCCAAGCGCTCAGAAAGCTGTAGCTTATAATAGTAGCTATAATAATTGTAAGTACAATTCTAAAAAGCTACCCAGAGATGCACCATCTTATTGCAATCAAGTATGAAATATAAGAGCCGCTAAGAATATCTGAAAAACGAGATTCTAGCACACCTCTGCGAGATACGCAACTTCCTCGATCCTAGATACAAACACCGCGAACATATATTTTAACTATAGAAACACGTAATACCACAGAGCGACATATTTACCTCTACATTATAATTTAATTCTTTACTGTCACTGAAAAAACACACTCTGCTAAAGCCCACGCCAAATCTAATCTGCATCAACTAAAGAATAAAGTAAGACCTTATAACGATTAGCGAGAGAACATACTACTATCAAATTACCAAAGGTATAAGCAGTAATCCCCATGCTAAAATCCCAAGAACGCTAACTAGTATTGGCTTCTCAGTCAAGCAGATGAATAAGCATCTTCATCCAGAGGTGTCAAATGACCCCACTAACTTGTCAAACATTGAGCACCTCACAGATTCATCCCATAATAAGAAGACAAAATCTAGATTGCCGAATCGTAGTAATAAGATCCATTGGTTCTGAGGCCGCATAAATTGTAAAAGTATACTCCAAACATACTTGTCCAAAGCAAACGACATTGAGATATTAAATGCATGTCCTCCCTTCATAGACCTCCCTAAGCTGTAGCTAGTGAGCCGTCCGTCATTTCAGCAGTTGCATTATCCATTTAACGAAGAAAAAAGAAGCAAACTCTCAGTTGAATGCGCTATAAAGTTTTTGAGCTTATTATATATCTACCAGTATCCCCTTCTTCACAAATCAATATTGAGTGCTGTAGAGAGACAGATTGGTGTGGTAGCATAGAGAGTGGATGTCCAACCGTCAACCTGCACATCCCTACGTTAGCAACATTATACCCTAAGATATATACACTATATAATATAATATATATATATGATATAATATATATAATATATATATATAATATATATATATTATAAGTATATATAATATACACCCATATAGTATTCTTCATACCCTATATATCAAATTAAGTCCCTAATTATGACAAGATATCTACTCCAGGTCGCTCTTATATCAGAACACAAACATATATATAATATATAAACCATAACATAATATATATTAAATACACTCACTAAAGATCACATATTAATATAATATCATATATATCCCTATCAATATAAACAAACTCCCGCTACTATACATAAACTATAGTACTTATAAATTTCATTATAAAAAATATAAGATTCACCTATATTTAATTAATTCCATTACCACTTAATATTAAAATAAAGTGATTATAATTTAACATGGAGCCCCTCTATTACATTACCAAATATCTTACTGTAGGTCGATGAACCAAACTACTATTAAGACCTAAAAGCAGGCCCGTATAAAACCCGCTACGAATTCACACAAACTTTCTAAGTAGGAGTGCCCAAATTGATATCCTCGAACATTCACATTATTTATATAGAGAGAGCGACACGTACATAATCATACGGATACTATTTTCGTGTATGCGAGCAGCTAACAACTCAGGATTGCATTACTGTAACCAAAATACTCTCACGTCACTGGTTGCATATTGGTTTGCCCAATATATCTTGAGACACTCTTATTCCATTAATAATGTTAATAATATTTCTTTACGTATAATAAAGTCAAATATAATATTCATAACTTTTTTGTTTCTCTTTACAATAAAGTGGTCCAATCATTTCCAAATTTAAAATCTATATAGTTATACTACAAATAGTTAAGCTACGAAAGACTTTTATGCTAACTGATTACAAATTTATCAAGAAGATTCCTTACACCTAGCTTCAAGATTCATATAACGAATAAAGGTAAAATGAAAACAAGAAAGACCTCAATTTATCAGCTAAAAAGACAAATATAACACACAAAAGCTATTATTGCACACACATGACAACTTATATAATAATCATACTCCTTTAACAATAAAGCATAGATATTCATTCATACTCACAACATTGTGATGTAATAACATAAAGAGCTTTCTACTAGTATCTGGCAAGAGCCGTCCTCTGGGGTCCTACATTGCCCACCGAACAACTCAAAAAAATAGCTCGACTCGACTGATAGGGAGGGGAATGTAAATTCTCATTCTCGCTCCCCAGTCCACTGATTAATATATGGTATAAGCGTTTCCCACCCATAATAACATGCTCACCACATGAAAAAGGCATTCTCTTCGAGGCACCTATCAATCCTCAATGTTTTTCCGTAGAACCTCATCTACTTCTTTTCTAACAGATTGCCATAATTCTGAATTAATCGCTCCTTGATGACTGTCTCTTATTTTGTCGAAGAGGTTCACGGAAAATGAATTCCTTGAAAGGTGGACAATGAGATTCAATGCAATTCAGCCACTAAATTATCAAAGTCTAACATATTAGGTCATGTCAATTTGGAGGGTAAAAATAAAAATCAAGTGTTTTTTGTGATGAGGTTCCAACACACACGTACCTTTCTTGATGTGTAATATCCTAATTTAAAGGATTTTCCTCCTTATTCATAAACATTCTACGGGTAATTGAGCGCTTGACTATAAATGTAAATAATTGCAAATTTTCAGACACAACAAAGGGAAAACAATATACCACTACCGAAAAAATTTGCTCACAAAATAGTGTAACATAACTCAACCACACTTTTACTATATTTTGTCTTATTGATCAGACACTGAAAAACACATTGTAAAGAATGAAAAAGCTTCAATCCAAACAATACCATTAAGATCGTAGTCTCGATTCACTCCTATACAATTCTATCGTCTCCTTCCGGCTCTATGAACTCTCGTTTCTCATGAGTATACACTTTGCCAGAAGCCTCTGTTACCTGTTTCACACACCTCTCTATGGACTTTCCATGACATGGCCACTTTAAACTTGCACTGGACTCTTCAAACAAAATCTTATTATTTATCAATGATATATTTGAGTTCCCAAATTGAAGGAGAGTTCATAAATACTATTTTCTAAACTCAGTTCTATCATTTCCAAAATGGAAGTTCTCCCGCCATTTTTTGGAATATACTGCATAGGCCTGCTTAGTTCCGAACTGATAGTCTCTTTCTGTGCATCACTTCATCTTCATTCGCTTAATTCAATTATCTTCTGACCCCTACTTCATTTCTGTTTTCCGAGCAAAAAAGTGTCTGAAGCACCATTTCACTAAATACGAACCACGATGAACGTTCGACAGAAGAGCACTAAACGCCAACAATGGTATTCCACAAGCAGTTTGTAACGTCTTCAACTGTTGCCTTTAAGGCCATGTTTTGAAAACCATATGCGATAAATCCTATTGTCAGCCTGTAACCCACCTGAGAGTGGCTTAACGGAACCAAATGTATGAATATGCCAGACTCAGTTGGAAGTACACCTGTCGTTATTCTGAGTTATCCTTTAACCATAAGCCCTGATCCTGTAGAAGGATCTTTGAACAACAGTGTCACTCAATGGAACCAAAGCCTCTGGAAAGGATATTCTGGTAAAATGAGGGATTGATTTTCTAGTTCGTTGCAGTATCAATCATGTCCTCCAACTACCACTCACTGTGTAGATCAGATTTTCCATCCTAACGCGTGATCAATGCCGCAAAAGGTAGCTTCATTAGTAATGAAGAGCACAAACCAACCAAATGAGTTTACGATTCAGCTTTGTCTTAGATAACTCCAGAGCTAATCTTCCTTCCCAACCTCCCACCTGATAACTTCGTTGAGTCACCACCAAAGCCTGCAAAGACGTTTTATCAATGTGTTTTCTTAAGAAATTTCCACAAGATTGTAGCACCCATAACGTTCAGCTAGGATTTTCCTCCGTTAAGTCTTTCTCTTTAGCTGATAGCCGTTACGGAGAACTCCACTCTGGCTCTCGGAAACAGTGGTAAATGCTCGTTCACGAAATACTAAAAAATTATAACTGGGTTATGCAAAATATAACCATGAACTTAGTGAACAGTTTACGGCCAGCCAAACACTATACCATTCAAATATTGGCCCCCCTAAATCCCCCGGGCCAAAAAAATCGGAGCAAATTGGAAAAAAGTAGTTTGTTAATAATGCATTGATTTCATGACTTTTTCTTGCACCCCTTTTACTTTTTTGTGATCAACTAACAAGTCCCTTCCCTGTCTCCTTCAGTAAATTAATCTCCAGCAAGTCCAAAAATGCAGCTTGTAAAAAAATGCAGCTGTAGCTACGTAACCGACATCAATAAACCTAAAAACTTGTATGCAACATAAACGCAAATGATAATTGTATTAAACCCAAAATCCCTAATTTAAAATTTAACCTTGTAGCTTAGAAGTTTATACAGTGTAATCATCAATTATAAACCAAAATGGAATTGCAGAAGGATCTTCTAGATCTTCCTATCAACTGCAACACATTTGGCTTCTTCACCCTCTGTAAACGGAGAAAGAACTTCATTGGCTACGTTAATGGTAAACTCTTCTCTTGGCTCTCTTTAAAAACCTCCGCTTTATCATTCACGAAACTGCCTTCTTTAATTGCGCTCTTGCCTGCTTCCAGCTTTTTTAACTTGCCATGCTAAGATCCGAAGGTAGACTCATGTGTAATCCACAATTTTGATCGCTGTGCCAACAGATTAACTCTTCGCGCGCGTTGATAGTTATTACACCACCCATTCTGATGTTCTTTATGACAGGGAATCTCCTCATTCACCTCTTAGAACTACCAGACAAAAGAGATGATCACCTATCCATGTTACAGTCTGCATCCCACCTGGACATGGACCCTAAAATTCTGAACCATAGCTAAATCTCACACTTGCAATTGAGGATGTCAAAGAGCTTTTCGTAACGTCTATAAAATCCTCAATCCCCAAAATTCTTCCAGTTTCCTCTGTCCAAGTGATATTGTTTTTCGGTATTTTCCCATGTCTTCCTCTCTATCTCTCCTTCAGGACTGTGACTCCGAATTAATAAACTTGGCAGCGCATAAAAACACTATGTTTGCTAGCTCCGCACTTTTCAAGCACACATTTGGAGTAATGATCCCTTGCATAAGTGGCTGCTGGGTAATTCCTGAGATTCTCTCGCACTCTGCTCCTAGCTAGAAACCCATTATCTCAGTATATCCATATGAGTTGGATTTCAGAAGGCCAGGCATTCGCTCGACCAGTTCGCAATGAGTTCACTGCATAGTGAGGGAAGTTTACCTAGTCTTTGTCTTCTTTACTAGCCCATGCTTTCGAAATTTTAGATTTGGCAAGAGAAATCTCATTCGGCCTGGAAAAAAGAATAATCAAGAAAACAACTTGTATGATAATAAAAATAAATATAACCAAGGCACTCTATCTGCAATGAGTATGCTAGTCTCAAAACATTACGAGTGATTTATACAAGATCTCACTAGCGTCTATAAGGTTGAGGATATATATCTTTTTGAAAAAAAACTATTATTTCTTAAACTTAGATGATCAGCACTAATATACAGAACAGAAATTAATGATGAAAGAAAGGACTCCTTAGCTTAGAAGAACATATTTAAAAGAGTAACATTATATCGAACTAGTTGCGCTCCTTCGAATTTTTTTACAATTTGATAATGTGACCACTATCTAACAATATTTAGAAACCAGTAAGCGAGCTTGTACCCATAAAGCAAACACCAAATGTAATCCTAGCACAAGTCTTCATTCGAGAATAATATAATCTATTCCGTTAACATATCTCACTAAGAATCTCTAAAAAACACCAATCTTTTCGACCACCATAACATGCCAGTTTATTTTGAGAGAAAGGAAGAACATAGCACTAATACTCATTGGAACCCACCAAGAACTCTTATTAATTCGCCCAAGTCATGTTGCATGTACACTTGAGGGTTACCACGAATTATTGCCGAACGCCGCGCGCGAGCGTAATCATGCTCAATGCGTTCTCGTATGCTCAAGGGATGTCAAGTCTCCCGGATATTTTCCCTGCATTAAAATGCCATCTCTAATGAGAGTCTGAATCCATAGTCGGAGATAACCCATTTGTAGGAAGTAGCCTTAGCCCCTTAAAAGAATTCCTTAAAGCAGAACATCCTCTTATACTAACTTCGATGACTCTCAGATTTTATAATATTGTAATCAATTCTCTATTATCCTCCTCCATACCCACAAGCGCAACCAAACCGAGTACAGTAAGTATCGGACCATACTGATTAACTTGAGACCTAATTCCATGATACAAACACCACCAAATGCACGATAACCTAATTAACTTAGAATCTTTCGTACACGTAATCCATTTCCTAAATCACTTCATTATATAAACATCACCACCCACTATCACATGGTAATTTAAAAATACAAATCTAAGTTTAAAATATTATATCACTTTCTGTAAATAAACTACTATATATATATCCCTTATATCCCTATGTCAAAAAAAAACTAAAAAAACAATATATATTATTATCAAATTAACTATATATATATATATTATATATTATATCAAGTACTTATATACTAAGACTCTAAAAATTCAACTATCCGCAATCACGATAATGATTTTTACAATTCCGCATCTCCGCGGATGGGACACAAATCACCAATACACTCCTCTCAGACGAGATAATATACTATATCTATAATATACTTGTATATATAATACTATTATATTATATTATCCTATATTATATTATATTATAATATATTATTATAAAAATATACATCTTACCCTTATATAACTTATATATTATATAAGTATATATTAATTATATATATATTATATACTCTACTTTATGTTGTAAAGAAGCAAGCTGGGACCATGGGGAACACAAACGTACCGACTGTGGTGCCTCTTCCACAAATTCTCTAGATGTTGAAAGGTCGAATTGAAAACATAAGATTCTTCGAAGGTCAAAATAAAAAATACGTCGAGGAGATTTTTGTGATGTGTTTCCACTTAAAGAGAACGTGGTTAGTAAAAGTCTACATAAACGAAATCACTGAAACACCCTGATCACCACATCAACCCTTTTCCAACAAAGAAAGAAAGTCCAAGGTTGAGGCCTTCCACCCCGTGATAGAGGCACGTATACAATCACTGTGCATCCCGTGGCCTGTCTTACTTTGCCTACGCACCTAGACACATCACATCAAACGCAATTAGAGTGAAACTCTAAATATATAGCTAATTGTATGAACAACTCTAAAATCCAGCACTATCTATATCTCGATAATGGAGTCTATAATATATATATAGAATCGGAGTTATAAATACCAATATATAAGAAGATATCTTATACTACTAATACCAAATAACCAAGATATACCAGATATAGAGTCTGAAAGATAATTAAAGTAATATATATTTAATAATAAATGATTTCTCAGACAAAGAGATTATTGACTAACAATATATATAAATAAATATTATAATAATATAATATATACTAAATAAATAAGTTTTAACTATAATATTTAAGTATCATTTTAACTTAACTTCACTATAATATTTAAATATGAGGGAAATGTTTGTTGAAAGAATTAATGTATAAACTAACTAAATCTCACATTCCCCAGACAATAATATAAATAATTATAAATATGAATATGAAAAGTATAATAATAGAATTAAAGACCTATATACTATAATTATATTATTATGAATTATTAATATTATTATAAATTTAATAAAATTATATCAAGGGTCCTAATGTACTAAAATATTGTACAAGAAGTAGGACATAACTAAGTACTCTGAATCATGAATAGATGAGTGGAAAAACCGGAATACGTTCCAAATATTAAACTCATTACTTAATTTATATAGCTAATGAATGTTAAAAATGAAGTCAGATAAATTCAGATCTACAATACCCATACAAAATAAATCTAAATGTACAATTAATCATTGAGATTAGACGGGGAAAATAGTGGAGTAAACTCAAATAATATGAAAGATGATATTAATACTAGAAAGAATGATATCTATTAAAACTTTAGATAAATCACGTGTAGTTGACTTTATCATTAAAAATCCAATGATAATAAAAATTACAACATTATAGAATATAATAGGAGATAATCAGGAATAGGAATCACCGGACATATAAACAATAACTATCGAAGTCATAAAATCTAAGTAAATGAGAAATCACAATGTCAAGAATGATACAACTTTTAGTTGACAACGCACTACAGCTGAATGAATATCCCTAAGATAAAAAAATCAGCAGAAGGCGAAGATTACAGTAGAGGAGTATATCGCCTAAGCCAATCTAAAATCTCTAACTGTGTAAATAATTTCCACGAGAAATGATCATCATAGTATATATTCAATATTTAGCTATCTATTTAACATTATAAATTAAAAAACGCATGATCTTTTATTTCTTTTGAAATGTTAAGAATAAATAACTAATGAGTAATGTCCAAAAGAGGTTTCTTCAATGGGGACATATATATAAATAAAGATAAGATAAATATAAAGACAGAAAAACTTGTAATCTATAGAGTGTTATATAAATCATTATATCCGCATGATTTACAATCTAATTATGTATAGTTTTATTCCACTAAAAATAGGATAAACAATAAAATAAATAGAAGTATTTAGGTGTAATTTAAACATAAAACAAAAATTAAAACAATTATTTATCTATTTTTTCTCTAATCACAACCGGTCATCGAAGTTAGAATTTTCTAATCTCTTCTCAAAACTCCGCGAGGCCACTACATGCAGTCACCCTTATAATATCACTAATTAGAGTGCTCCTTGATTAAACGATTTATAGTGGGATGACGATTAATAATATCATAAAAATTATAATAATGATGACATCAATTATTTCATAAAACAAGACAATACAAGATCACAAGAATAATCTAACATGAAGGAACAAAATGTTAATATATACGTAAATTAAAAGTAAGAGAGACTAATTATGAGAGTAAGCGATTAAATATGTAAGGAGTTTGATCTATAAGAATTGAAGAGCACCTCATTATGATATCACATAAATAAAACGATCTCAGTGCTTGAGCCACAAGTGCGCGAGAGCGATAGATAAGTACTTACTTATAACAGAGATTATAGATATATCTAGAGGTTTAAAAAATAATTAGAATTAACTCGAATGACAATACTTATCTGAGACTTAAAGCGCATGGAAAACAATATCATGTCTACCTCTAAAATAACGCTCACCACATGGAGCAATCGTTATGATTATACCCACCACAGCCCCACGAATCTAGCAAACCTATTATTGCTCCTGTTTTGGTTGCCCTTTCGAAACACATTGAAAAAGTAAAACTCTAGCAAGGGTAAGTTCCATCACGTCGGGTTTTCAAGACAATAGAAGAGAAGCGGAGTAGAAGGTAGGAAGGAAGGGTCAGAAGAGGCAATACGAGAGAGAGAGTTAGGACAAGACATAGAAAGATATACCAATGAGAAAGGAAGCGCCCTCATACACATTATTCTTTAGAATCACCACACACATTTATAATAAAATATTTTTATAACAATATTTCTAGATTACCTATTAAATAAATCAAATATATGTAAATACTAGCAGCTATCATGCTTTGAGCGTTCGCGTAAAACCTTGCAATAAACGTATATAGTCATGTCTCTACTGTGTGGGCTTGCAATATAGCGCATGAAGAAATCCGTCCATATCGCCAGACGTAAGCTTGTAACGACAAGCCATAACAAGGAACATAAAAATGAAGTGAAGGATATACCCAACAGGAAAGCAGAGTTACATATCCAAAGTTGAAGTGAACAAGCGAGAAAGAAGAGATTAGTGTGTTATAGTTGCATCCGATAGGTTCTCCAGAATGAATTGACACAAGTGGATCAGTCGAGATAAGGCAAAGTGACACGCGAAACTCAACTAAAGTATATACTAATCTGCAGTACATATTCTACGAAAGATGAAACAGCACTAAGAATACTAAAGAATCGGATGAATAAGCAAGATATGTGATTGAGCTAGTGTCGTTCAGAGGTTGAGGCTTAGGAGGAAAACACAGAGTTAATCCTGAACGAGGAGCATACCATGAGAGAGCGAAGAAACGAAGGTAACAGCAGAGAGAGAACGTATTGTCATTTCGTCCAAGTTGGCCCATATTGACAGAAAGTCATTTCAGTTTGAATATAACAGAGAGAGCATCTGGATGATCCGACAGATAAGTTTTTCTTACGTGTTTTAAGGTTTACAGAAAAGAGCGAGTAGTCACACAGTATATTCAGTTCCACACGAAAATCC